>CM055907.1:44857811-44995311 GCA_029582155.1 Panopea generosa
GGAAATCCAACTATTTATGTTATCTAGCCGAAGATGGTTTCAATTCTTACCAACATTCCCGAGTATGTATAGTCGTTATGTATTCTGCAGACAACAGAATAAGGTAAGAAACTGCGGAATATAGCAGAATATACAAATGTCTTCACAATTCCTGACGGAAAAGAATACAGAATTCTACAGAAATAGAGCAGATTTACTGACTAAAGACAATTAATTTACTACAGTTAGAAAGTCTTTGACTGGAAACACGTAAGATACAAAATAACACAAAAATTTAGTTTTACCTACAAAGTATATTTGCAGAGGATACCTGCCACTGCTCAATGTTTACAAACAAACGCCCCCGTGTGAAGCAATGCTAAAAAACGCAATAAACATAAATCAAGACGTAATACAGATCTAGTAGGTAAACATGTCGGTGTGAACACTTTAATTAAATCATGTTAAATCCTAAACCAAATTTATAAATTATCAATTGTCTATATTAAGGAACTATATTATATATGAAACGAATAGAGCAAGTACTCTTTATTTGAGCAATTTATAATAAGCAGAAAAGCTACACAACTATGAGCAATTGTATGTTATATAGAAAAGTTGAACACATCAAGTACAAAGCTACAACTAAATACATGCACAGTATAACTTCGATGGCTCGAACCCGGCGGGACTGGACAAAATACTTCGACTTAAGGGTTGTTCGAGCCAAGTATTGCTCAACATCATAACATTCTTGTACCAGTATACACATCGAAATAAGGAAATAGGAATTCGGCTGGGACCAGATAAGTGGTTCGAGCTATTTGTGGTGTTCGAGCTATCCGTGTTCGAGCAAACAAATTCAACTGTACATGGTGTATTACACATCATATATTTGCATAAAAATAATTACAGCAGAAGGAAAGAAAAATATGAAATATGAAATGGGAAGATGCAGAATATGACGAAAAAGAAGAGGTAAATAAAGACAGATATCAAGCGCTCAGAACTCTCTTGTCCGTATTAACAATGACTGTCTCTTATCCAAAAAAAAAAATTAAATTAAAAAAAAAAAATAAAAAAATTGCCGGGCCCGATTAGCTCAGTCGGTTACGCGTCTGACTATCAATCCAGGGGTCGTGAGTTCGAATCCCCCGCTCGGCAACAGTCTCCGTGATGATTGATATACGACATTGTGTCTCATTATCATTCGTCTCTCACCACTGATTCAAGTGGGAATGTTATCAGTTACTTGCGGAGACGGGGTGTGCTCGAGTACTGGTTAGACCCAGGAAACAGTGGTTAGGTTAACTGATCGTCTGTTAGCCCACGATGGTATAAAAATGACGCTAAATATTCAATCAATCAATCCAAACGAAAATTACAAGACACGTGCATATTTCAATTATTTGTGTTTGCAATAATTACATTAAATCAATTTTAGATTTTCAACTACTCATGTGACAAGTGTTGACCTAGATTAGTTTACAACCTAGGACGTATAATGTTTACCATATATATATATATTAACTCACAGAGACATTTTTCATTTTTAGAAAACAGTATGAGAAGATCATGTTAAATCCGTAGCCAAATTTATAAATGATCAATCGTGTATATTAAGGAACTATAATTATATCTGCAACAAATAGAGTAGATGAGATGTTTGATTAATCTATCTCAGTAATAGATTTACATTTAAATAGATTCGTCGCGTCAGGGTAGGGTAGCTCATTATAATATGTATTGAACGACTTTGATCTAATCGATACTTACTTTAATTACATGTGCTAATCATATGTTTCGTTTATATTTTTAAATTCATTTCACTTTTGTTATTGGACAACTATAAAAAAAAACTTAGTTTGCTTATTAACAAAATATTGAAATATGTGAAAAGGTAAAAATGATTAATATAAAATGCAGTTGAAAGCTGTACATTTGTTACAATATATTTATAGTGGTAAGTGCATAAAAACTTTAGCGCACTTACCTCGAGAGAAACTAAATGATCCTCAGTTATCCATTTAAAATAAGTATCACTTTAACTATAAACGCACGTGAAATTTGACACACGTAACAGACGTTACACTCCAGATAATGCAATACACTTAAGGTAGTTATTATATATATCAAAGGTGCTCTTCAAACTTATTGCAAATATTATAAATCATTGATCGTTTCTATTTATATGATCAATTAAGCTTACAATTGATATTTAATATATAACATTATTACATAGCCGTTTCCTTAAGCTATGTGTGTATGTACGTTTATTACATGTCGCCATTATGTTGTGATAAAATAGACATTTGTATATTGATGCTTATGCTGTTCATATGAACATAAGTGTAAAAAATAAAAGAATTTGAGTTTCGATAGGGTACTATTTGCATTATCAAGAGACAAGATACAATGTTTTATTTTGCGAAGGCCTCAGGCCCATAATACATATAATTATTTACAGCAAATTGTATGAGTCACGTACATATGTTATATTTGCAATCCATTTCTTTTTAACAAAAAATAAATGCAATAGGAGATTGTTCTTATTTTATAAAAGTCTTCCAGTTGTAGAATATTGTAAATATTCAATAGATCAGTTTCACCAGCGTACCAAGAAAATAGAAGGATATGAGGTAAATCTGAATATCTAGAACATTTAAGGATTACATACGATATTCATAGTCTAACACGTGAGAGCGTTGTTTGGCTATACAATGAGAAACGATTTTCACGATCAATAGTTTGATGACAACCAGTTTCTAGTTTGAATTTCTGACTTGAGAATCGAAAATCTTTATCAAGTAAATAAGAATAACCAGGATGTTGATCGTCTCGTTAATTAAGGCTGACTCGTACGTTTGGTAATATTCAGTAATAAATGGAGTAATTATATTCGACTTTTATATATTGATATGTTAGAAACCTATCCTTATATATAATTAGGCAGATATATGTGAGAGAGTTGAGGGAAGCGAGCGAGCTTGTCAGATATGTTAATCGTATGATAGAGAAGACGAGTTTCATTTCATTGTTATTTGTAAATCTTACTGTTTAATTTGGAAAAAAATATATTCCAGCTTACTTTTCAAAACCAAAGAGAATGTTTAAATTTGTGGATTTGATGCCGTCAACAAATTCAATTTTGTTTTACAAATTATGTAAATCTCTATCAGAAGCGTTTAAATTCAGATGTTCAATACCAAATGTTGTTACAGACTAAATTTATTTTCCATGTTTGAGAAAAGATCATCCTCTTATAGACACAAAACACTATTTAACACACATTCAAAAGATTCAACTGTATGTTATGATTTTGTTCAGATATGTCACGCGTGTGTATGTGTATTTATTTTGACATGTCATATATTTGTAATTATGATCAATATTATAGTTTAAGTCATTAAAACATATCTTTATTTATAATCGCTAAAGCACCGGGTATTCCTAAAGATGTAATCTACAATAAAACCTACTTGTTTTTAAAATTCCAACACATATACAAATATGTTTTATATTACATACAATCAAAGACTTGTATAGATGGATAGGAAACTTGCACCTCTTGACTAAATGTTGATGAAATAGCATACAAAGGATTCATTATTTGACAATTAATCATTCATAATTCACAGGCAACTGATTTCTTGTACATAAACAGTATGTTGTATGTAATCGTTGATGTTTAAATTCGTTTCGATCACTCAAAATAATCTTGAATTAACGATATTGAGGTTTGAAGGAAAAGTTATCGTAATTTGCCGTTATTTTGGCTGCAGTATACAAATTTGTAATTAAAAGTACTTCAACAATTTTAAACACAAATTTCTAGGAATGGTATTGTTTTGATGAAAATTTCATTCTGCAATGTAACAATTTTGATTTGTGTTCCTGAGATGAATGGAAGTTAGTATAGTTGAAAACGAGATATTGCGAGATTTTGCGTGAATACGTGAGCGTTCACAAAATCTCAGTCAGTTGCCTTTCCTTCTCTATATAATTGCGTATTACAATGTAGTGTTAATAACATTGACCGACATACCATTATAGCTACATTTTATTATGAGTTGACTGTCCCTCACTCAAATTGTACTTCTTAACTAAATAGATGTCACTATGCATGTCCTATACCTCAAGTAACTTTATTTGTAACCACATGTTTTCTTGATGATTGTTTTATTTTTCATGTTGTAGCATATGTTGATCTTTTTGTTGTTGAAAATAATCAGAGTAGTTCATGTAAATTAAAACTGTGGATGACAATCTATAGAAAGAAAGCCCTTTATACATGTATTAAGTGCAAAGAAAATTAAAGAAAAGAGTATTTGATATTAAACTTTTATGTTGAAATTATGCAATACAACCATGCTAATACTTGTATTAGCTCGACTGTTTATGTTTTTAAAGTCAGATTTGGAAAGTAACCATATACAAATATGCATGTGTTAATCTATTCAAGATTTGCTCTTTAATTTTGTTTTTTATGACGTCTTTCTTGTTGGAAATGTGAAGAAATTCTAGTCCCAAGCAATTCAGAACACCTCGCCAATTATCCTCATTGAGTATAATACCGAAGGATGACGGAATTGGTCAAGTATGCACGATTGGTTCCAAGCAACACTGACTATCTTCCACGATTCCAAGGATTTGGAAATAATAGCAGCACTGAGAAAATGTATGTTTTACATCTGCCACAGAACATGCGGAACTGGTGTTGTATTCCAGTTGTTATCTACAGATGGACACCACAGCGGTGGTCTATGCGTATAGCGCCCACCCCACATTAGGAGGGTCGTGGGTTCGATTCCCGGTCGGGTCATACCAAAGATTTGAAAAAAAATGTACTAGAAGCTTCATCGCTCGGCGCTCAGAATTCAGAGGGTGGTTCTAGGTCTGGTCGTCCCGGTATCGGTACAATGTGACAGGATGGGGTATCATACCATGTGTCTGCAGCATGATACTCCCGTGTGACATCGCACATAATACTTTCTCAAGTAAACACCGTCGCATTAATTGAAAGAAATATCTAATTGTATTTTTAAAGATATTTTACTAATATATTTGTTCAAAACTAGAGTTACACCTCTCGTAGGAGCGCGTGATCCAGTGGTAGAACACCGAACCCTTGATCAGAGGGGGAATCCTCCGCCAATGCTATGCGTGGTGACGTTCAGCAAGACACTTCTCCGCATAAGATTAGTATTGATTTTACCTAGGAAGGTTTCGAGCGTGATTTGTCTAAGTTGTAAGAACTTGTTTCACAATCGATGTAAAATAAACGAGTTTAAACTATCTCGTAGGTTCGAGTTACCTGTTAGCTCCGGAAGCTTTGTTTGGGAAAGTTTGCCAGTTACTTGCAGAAGGACAGCGTTCTACTCAGATTCATTCTGAGGTATTTCTTCACCCATAAAACTGTATACGCCATATATAAGATGAAATATGTTGAAAACGGCAGTGACCCCATTTTTTTTAAAAAAAGAACATTTATTACTCACACAAGTGTGAATAATGAAACATGAAAAAGGTTGATTTCAACACTTCCATTTGCCACTATTATAGTTTTAATTACAATATTAGTGTATGTTAATATGTCATTCGTTTATTAACACTTCCTAAACTGACAGATGCTATATACATGATATTAATCAATATCATCTGAATTCATTTTCAAAACATTAAGAACGCCATACTTCCGGTGACATATTCTTGGACATGCGCATATAGTAGTAAGTGTCATGGCGTATATTCCTTGTCCCTGTTCTCCAATCACATCAAACACAGGCTTAGTGGCATTACGGTCCCATACCAGAGAAACCATGGTTATGACAAGAGCTCCAGTACCTAAGCTATATGCTATTGTCAAATTACCGTTAAACTTATCATAAGCAAACTTGACATAGTCTTTGTTTCCGATTATCTTCTATCTCGATTTATCTTTACTTATCACGCACGCTGCAGCATTTGGGCATCCTTGTCCCGGGGGTGAAGCCTCCACATGGACTGAATGAGTAGTATAGTTCTTCTTTAGGTTGCAGCACATCTTTAAATCTGACAGGAAATAAAACACAATAAAATCGTACATATTGTCTGCATAACGATTAATAAGCATGTGAAATGACCTCTTAATATATAATATTTATTTAACAACTATTACAGAGGGTTAAGGTCCACATTCATGTATACGGACTGGACAGTTAGACCTAGAATGATATGCGGAACGAATCGAAGCTGAGGTCAATATAACTTTCAACGATTGGCTTTGCAGTCCGTGAACTTGTATTTGACCGAAACACCATAATATTATTTTGTATGTATGTTTTATACCGAATTCGTTTAAACACAATACAAAATTATCATTTTTTGTTCAATTTAGGCATAATACACATTTGATGTGCTTATATATTGAAAAACTTACGCATTATGGTATATTGCACCAGGTGGTGTCATCCCCATATTATATTTAACTTTGCCCGGTCCATATATAGAGCATCTTACATGAGTGCTTATCTAATATTGAATTTATTAAACGAGTTGGAAAAGTTATATTATACGAGTCTCTGCCGAGCGTTATATCATTTTTGTCAAAGAGTTTAAGAAAATCACTAATAAATGAGCACGAATATAAGATTCGTTTTATCAAATAACTCAGGAAACTTTACATTTATTTAACAGATCACCCCTAAAGGTAGAGAACAAATTGGGCATTTCCGTGAGATATAACATGACGTAATGTCTCAAAATAACTCCATGTAGACATGACAAATCGGCGGCATTTATATATTCTGGCAAGTCTGAAAGGTCTTCGGCAATTTACGTACGAACGCCGAGTTATATTTTAGTTTACATTTATAGTTCCATAAACACTAGAGAGATGGTAAATATTTAATGCAGACAAATAGTCATTTTAGAAAATTTGTAATACTCTCGGCCATTAAACAGTTCTATATTTCCTATCACGGTATTGTCGTTTATGTCATTTAAACTTTATATTTGTTGACCATTTTACTTATTATTAATAGTGACCATGGTATGTAATGAACCGATTAAAGACTGCAACAACCATAAGTACTTAAGAACTCAGGTATGAAGAATTGTTTCTAGAAACTTAAATAGACGGAGGAGCTTGACACGTGGCCTTATCTACGTCTTAGTGTAGGACTTATTATCATTTACTTTCTGCTCAGGTCACATAGATACATGTATCTGGTATATATGCATTGAAAGCATCAGTGGGTTCCTTTCACATACATATGTATATATTTTCATGAGCGTGTTTGTGTTTCACACCATACACATGTGTGTACAGGTATATTTGAAGGTGGGTAGTCTGAAGGCCTTATTTTGTTGACATCGTCACGTTTCCGGATGTGACTACAGGGAGAGCAAGCGAGCTATACTTAGAAACGTCCTTAGCAAACAACTTGCTTACAACAATCATCTCAGCTTTTATCATAGCCCCCGCCAAGAGTCGGTCAAATGACGCCACCAAACTGTCAGTCAAATGACGTTTAACACTAAGCCCGGTCGCTCCTTGTGGTCGCATTTTAACGTAATGAACTATTACATAGTACGTCTTTAGCCATGCCTTTCTTTGAGAGAAAAATTGCCTACGTACATGATACATATGTCGATTACAATGTCGTTGTACGAATCATCTCAGTTCAAGGAGTTTTTATTCAGACATAGTCATGTACATTTACGTTGCAGCATGACAATGGTGTCACTCAGGAGTCAAGTGCATATTGGGGCTTTAATTTACATATATAAAGAAATTGTTTATTATAAACAATATGAACTAAGGAGCGTAAACATACATACGTACCTTGGGGTATTGTCCTTCCCTTCTAAGGAGGATAGATCCACTAACCCACTACCGTCGTCATAGTTACAAGCACAGTTGTTGATCTGAATACAATCTCTACTAACCGCTTTCGGGTTTCCGATCAGCATCGAATAATATCGTGATGACTCGTTCTCGATCTCGTTTTCAAGGCTTTGATCGGGAAGTTTACGGAGTTCAATTTAAACATTGCGCAATACTTTATTGCGGGACGTATTAATTTTTTTTCCAATATTCAATTACTGTTAATTTAATAACTTTCAAGTAAATAAAAGTATACGTTCATACATAAGCCTTATTTTGTGCACACTGCATACAGGAAAAGTCTGGATTAACAGCGTGTTTGTGTTACTTGCCAATATAATCCCTTTAACTGTTTACTATTAGACCACAAAAACATTATGTTTACGGTATATCTCAAAACTGTTATCATTATTATATTGTCATCACCATTTTATCAAACTGGCCTATATCTCTAATCATAAACAGAGGCTATTACCTTGAGTTAGGTTATAAATCCTGGTTTACTTTGTACCGAAATACTTCAATAAACCTCTGCACTACCATTCCAGTCCTGCAGATAGTGTCACCGCCACCAGTACCATACAAGAGAAGCCGACGTAAAAATAACAATTGTTTTAATTCTATGCTTGGTAGCTGCTCAACCAAGGGCCGGTGTTTCCTCGAGACGGCGATTCTGAGCAGCAACTTCTTGGAAAACACTGTAAAGCTTGTTGCAAACGATATACATGTAACGTACAGACTTCCATAATTTAGAAAAAAATTATCGCAGTATAGACCTAAATTGACTAGCCTATTTTTAGATATGTAATTTAGCCAGCTCCTGAACGAATTAGCTCTGTGGCTACCCTAGTATTTATTCGTATTCTTGCTCTCATAAGAGTACTATTGTTCAAATCAATCTGCCGATGAAATTGAGTTTTAATGCAGATAGTTTTAACAGCCTAGTCAGATATATAACTATGACAAAAAATTGCCTGTGTACAATACGTTTAATGTATCTATCTACTGATGCTGCAACACCTCGCGAGGATTATATGAAGGCAAAAAGTGCACAGGTTTATGGGCATTTAAATTACTGATTAACACAGAAGTTAACGTGCACCGGGTTTGACCCGCCTTGTACACGGGGCCGACTGCTTTATATCCCATCCGAAGAATTTGCATGCTTTCACAGTATCTTGCCCGACTTAGGCACTGTTGGAGTGCGGGGTATTCTGGGTCTTGATACAATCAATATGGCATGTTTAATCAAATGAATAATTAATATGACACAAGTTCAATTTAATTCACTCACTATTTATTTTTCAATTTTTGATAAAGGCCAGGTGGCCGTAAAATTAAATATTGAGTGAATTTAATTGAACTTGTGTCATATGATTACTTCCATGAGGAAGATTTTTATATGAATATAATAATTAATAAATATCAAATATGTGAATATTTTTCATTTAGAAACGTAAAAAAAGTTAACGTTAAACAAGCGAGACAACTTCACGTACTATATAAGGAATCATTGCTAAGGTTATTCCCCTTTGGCCTCAAATTCAACATTGTACAGTTGCAAGATAGAGTAAACACATCAATGTGTGATTTTTTTAATCTATAACAGCAAAGTTTACTATTACCAAATAACTTCATTCAGAAGTTATGCTTTCATTTCATTATATAATACATGTGTATGTTGTCGTTATCGCGCTTTCTTTATTGTTAGCCGGGCCCGAGTAGCTCAGTCGGTTACGCGTCTGACTATCAATCCAGGGGTCGTGAGTTTGTTACCCCCGCCCGGCAACAGTCTCCGTGATGATTGATATACGACATTGTGTCTCATTATCATTCGTCTCTCACCACTGATTCAAGTGGGAAAGTTATCAGTTACTTGCGGAGATGGGGTGTACTCGAGTGCTGGTTAATCCCAGGAAACAGTGGTTAGGTTAACTGATCGTCTGTTAGCCCTCGATAGCATTAAAATGACGCTAAATATTCAATCAATCAATCAATCAATCAATCAATCAATCATTCAATCAATCAATCAATCAATCAATTTATCAATCTTTATTGTTATTACTGGCGAATAAGATTAAGATTAACATTTTTAAGTACTACAGCTAAAATGCGTCAATTGTGTATTGCAGTGGCGCCTTGTCAGTCTTGTTTTACAGGTGCGATATTACTTGCAAGCGTCACGAGGTTCACGTGACATTTGCCGCAAGTTACCTATCTCATGATTTCAACATGTTGACATGTTCACTGTTCTAAATGAGACATTAATTCTGCGGTTTCAGTGGTGATTTTATTTGTTTTTAGTATCAAAGGGACAACATAACATTATATTTTATCTAGTTTATACTTATTTATTTTAGCTCGATAGAGAAGAAAGGCTTACAAAGCTTAATTTTATATAAATTAATGAATGAATAGGGTTTTACGGCGTACCAACACATTATAGGTTATTCGACGCCAACAGGAAGGAAGGTTCCTTGCTCACTCTACATGTACAAAATAACAAATTAACATACAGATTTAAAAAAATACATCAACAAATGAATATGCAGAATGAACCTAGAACCTTGATACCTGCAGAACTGCAGAGTTTCAGCAAATTATATCGTATTACTCAAATTGTCGCTTCTTACGACATGTATGAGCCACAGTGGTCCTATTCTTGCCATCACTCATATGGCTCCCTGAAACCACACAGGGGTTCATAATCTAACCAAATTAGTGAACATGACAAAAAATGATAAAATGAACATGACACCCATTCGGAGGATTCCTACCCCTCTGCAGAGATCGGCAGTGATTATATTCTTAGCCGAAACCACACGGGTTTAATTTTATATAAAATAGTTTATAAGTTCAATATAAGCATCGACCACCAGATTTTGAATTTTCATCTGGTGAAAAATCAATATGTATTTGGATTGATGAAGATTAATGATTCGTGACATACACGTGGATAATGTAAAGCATCAAACTGAACCTGGAAATAATTAATATTTTGATAACTTGAACCTCAGTTATGTGTTCGGACAGAAATCTGGGTCAAAGTAAATATTAATGGATACCAATCATTGTGATTAAGAAAAAAGGAAAAGGACATTGGAAGCATAGACTGTATCTGAAACTTAATTTATACGACGTAGGGCCTATTACAGCATGTGCACGCCAGGGAGAGAGTGTTTATAGGTTTTGACAAAGAGCTGTTCTGAAACTTTCTTCTGATGGAGTGCGCACTATGCTGTCATCCAGATGGTTTCAGTCAGTAATTGTCCTTGGGAAGAAAGAGTTTTTCAAGAGACTCAATACAGTCTGAGTAATGTTTGGCATAATACGCCTTTTACATTGTATTGGGGTAAGATACTCTTGACATGTAAAAGTTGGCAACAGTCCCTCGATCAACTTGTAAAAGATGACAAGTCGGTTCATTTTCCATCTCTCTTGAAGAGGTGGGAGCTTCAGATCTATTAACATGTTCGTGACGCATCAAATTTGTCTGGACTTGTAGTCAGTCGCCCGATACAAGCCTTGCTGCTTGTCGTTGCACTTTCTCGAGCCGGTTAAAATCTTTCATTAAATGGTGTTCCAAACAGTTGAGCTGTATTCGAGTGTGTATCAAACAAGAGCTAGGTAGGCGGATCTTCTACAGGATTTTGGGCAGTATTTTAGGTTTCGCTTTTGAAATCCAACTGTCTGTTAGTAAGGAAAGTTAAACGTTTGATGCATCAACACTTCTTTTGGTACGGCATTCCACGGTGCAATATATTCTTCAATAAGCTAAATAATCTCCAGGGAATTTCTTCCTACCAGCAAGAATTTGCTCAATATATGTAGACCAAAGCTTCTTTTACGATGTTAGTGTACTTTTCGGTAGAATAAAATCCTTTCCACTCATTTTTGCTATTTACGGAAGAAAACAGAGTTATTTCCCTTGACAGATCTTTTGTGTGTAAAAACAAATTCCGTCTTGCGTCATAAACAACGGAAATAACTCCAAAATTAATCTGGAGATATATTTTGGTTCTTATTTCGAAAATGCAACCATAATGAGATGACGGGAAAAGGTAAAACAGCTTCTGCTCATTCCTTTGAGGGATGTGTTGCGGAATGGACGGCACGTGAAATGCAGCTTACTCGTTTGCATGAAGAAATGTGCGTATTTTGTTGTTGTTTGCGGAAGCTTCTTTGATGTTTATACAAATACCATCCTTTAAAACTTGGGAACATGTTAACTTAAAACGATTGAAAGTCGATTTCGTTCTTTATGTATTATAAAGCATATTGAAGAAAACATGATTTCAATACAGTTTTCATCTTCATATTGATTTGACCTGACTGCATTGGGATTTATAACATTTGGACATTTTTAGATGGATGGCCATGATAAGTAACAAGTTATAAAAAGCATGAAATAATCAATAAAAGAAAAAATGTAATGTTTATGCCATCAAGGACTAACAGACGATCAGTTAACCTAACCACTGTTTCCTGAGATCCTGCAAGGTTAACCAGTACTCGAGCACACCCAATCTCTGCAAGTAACTGATAACTTTCCCACTTGAATCAGCAATGAGAGACGAACAATAATGAGACGAAATGTCATATATCAATCATCACAGAGACTTGCAGGGCGGGGATATGAAGTCGTGACCCCTGGATTGATAGTCAGACATGTTACCGACTGAGCTAATCAGACCCGGCTAATTAAAGGTAAAATAAACCGTTATGTTACATTAAGCTCAAAGAAAGTATACTTGTTTCTTGTTAACAGCAAGAGAGGTAAAGCTTATTTGTTCAGTGGCATTTTTTGTTTACAGCATATCTAGAAGAGAGGCTTTACTTAATTGTTCAGTGGCATTTTTTGTTCACAGCATATCTAGAAGAGAGGCATTACTTAATTGTTCAGTGGCATATCACCAGAGCCAGGAGCAGCGAGCCCGACACAATACATGCACAGCTGAACAGGCCTACATAAGAAACCAGAGGTTATTACAGGTATAAGTTTAAGAGCCTATTTATATTGTTCATGTTGATTGAGTTGTATAGTGATTTCTCTGAATAGTTGGCATCATTTTATGCTATTAGAGGCTAGCTGATGATCAGTAAACCTAAACACCAGTACTACAGCACGCATCATCTTCGCAAGTAGCTGATAACTTCCTTCATTAATTGACTGCGGCATGGTCTAGTGGTTGAGCATCCACCTCACATGCAGAAGGTCGTGGGTTCAGTCCCCGGCCGGGTCTTACCAAAGACTTTAAAAATGGTACTAGAAGTTTCCTAGCTTGACGCTCAGCATTTAGAGGAGAGTTCTAGGTCTGGTCGGCCCGGTGTTAGTATAATGTGACTGGGTGGGGTATCATACCATGTGTCTGCGGCATGATAATCCAGTGTGACAGTGCTTAGAATACTGTCTCAAGTAGACACCGTCGTGATATGACTGAAAAATTGTTGAAATTGACGCTAAACACCATACAACAACATACAACAATCCTTCATTAATCAGTGGTGAAAGAAGAATGACAGTAAGATGCAGTGTATCAGTCATCACAACACCTACAGCAGAGTGGGGATATGAACTTGCCACCTGGATTGATAGACAAACGCACAACTGACATGGATAACTTGGCTCTGGGAGTTCTATATGAAGACAAGAACCATAACTCTGGATTGCATTTTGGCACAGTTATGGCCCTTTTTGGACTTTATGACACCCAGGGGCCAGCTTTGTTGTCTTCTTTAATAACTGTACTAAACAATCCACCCTTTGTAGCCTCTCAATATTGACTGTGATAAAGTGATTTGTGACGTAATATTATAGCGTGTGCAATAGTATCATGTGTATATGCAAGGGAAGATCCTGAGCAAGAGTTACTAGACCAAACTAGTATTCAGTTCTCATTGTTTTTTAGTGCATATGAATAATATAATTTGTACTACGTTCGATACAGTTTTATTGCATCAATATATTTGTTTTAAAAAAGAAAACCCAATAACGATACATAATATTAGTGAAGCCATAACTTTTTTAATCTTGTTAATGAACCCTTATCTAATGGTCTTATTCCACACACTACCATTGCAGTATTCATTTGTGTACTTCGGAACACTGGTGAATGTACAGTCTAAAAGCAACCGAGGCATTACGGAATTACAAAAATGTAAAACAAAGCTCAAAACTCGGTCCGCATTTCATACACATTTCGTTTAAAGTTATTTATTTTCTCCCTTTTTAGAAAACAGTCACTAAGGGATCTACAGGAATGGTTTTAGCAATACTATAAGTTTATACATTTAATTACAATCATTTTTGTTTTTATAAAAAAGTGTGCATTTTGGAAGTTAAATGAGGCTTTAATTCTTGTACATGACATTATTTTGAGAGACTTAATATGAAGATTGACAGAAACCAATATATGTGCATCTTGTTATTTATATCTTGGTTTATATCAGGAAAACCATGTTTTGTTGTTTCTGATAGAGAAGAAAAAAATAAAATGTAAAATGGTTGTGCAATTGTTTCTGAGTTACTTCTGAGCATAGTAGTGATATATATGACTAGCAAAATCTTTGGGAAATTAACAGTTTAGAAAAAAGTAATCACAGATATTAAAAGGCAATGCACATATAATTTATTGCATCATTCATAATAGTTTACAAAATGTTAAGACAGTAATGCAGTAATTGTATGTGAAGTTATCAATGCAATGTTTGTATTAACTATATTGTATTTTGCAGGATATGCAATCAACTCAGGAGAGAATATCCGATGACATGAGTACCTCACCAACACCCAGGTTTATGACACTTCAGGTAGTGCACATGTAACAACGTAGTAACTTTATCAGGTCATAAGAGCCAAAGGCTCAAGTGATCTATTCTGATCACTTTTTAATCGTCATCTGTCCATTCATGAATGCATAAGTCCAACATAGTGGTTTCCAATCAATAACACCTGAAACAGTCTATATATTTAATCAACATTTTGTGTGTACTTGTATATTATTAAATTTTGTTTAATTTTAAATATTGTTAAACTTTCACAGGAGTAAAATCCCCTTTTCATCATAATATTTGTAAGGTTCACTAACATATAACAAGTTCACCTATTTTTATGGACTTAATTCTAGATTATTTTTTCACATAATTGTAATTCCGGAATGTCTATTATTATATTCCTTTATTCATATCTATCATCCATATGGTTCATTTGAATGTACACTGGACCCGCAAAAGTATCAATATACAACCACTAAATGTATTGTTATAAGTAAATAAAATTATGCAATTATTTAATATTTGGTTCTTCAAAAATATACATCTACTAAATGTATAGTTATGCAGAAACATACAACTACTTAATATGTTGTTATACAAATAAACACCCACTTAATATTTTGTCATACAGAAATATGCAACCACTCAATGTATTGTTATACATTAATATACAACCACTTGATATATTGTTATACAGAAATATACAATCACTAAATTTGTCGTTATACAAAAAAATATCAGCCACTTAATGTATTGTTGTACAGAAATATAAAACCACTAAATGTATTGTTACACACAAATAAAAACATACAACAACTGAAATTCATTGTTAAACAAAAACGTAAACAACTGAAAGCATTGTTATACAAAAATATACAACAACTGAATGCATTGTTAAACAAAAATATACAACAACTAAATGTATTGTTTTACTAAACGATACAGTCATTAAATATGTAGTTATACAAAAATATTCAACAACTGAATGCATTGTTATACATAAAGCCCATGTGGTTCCGGCTAAGAATAGAATCACTATCATTCTGTGCAGAAGGGTAGGAATCCTCTGAATGGGTGTCATGTTCATTTTATAATTTTTTGTCATGTTCACTATTATGGTTAGATTATCAACCCCTGTGTGGTTCCAGGGAGCCATGAGTGATGGCAAGAATAGGATCACTGTGGCTTATGCATGTCATAAGAAGCGACAAATTGAGTAATACAATAGAATTTGCTGAAACTCTGCAGTTCTGCAGGTATCAAGGTTCTCGGTTCATTTTGCATATTCATTTGTTGATGTATTTTTTTAATTTGTATGTTAATTTGTTGTTTTTGTACATGTAGAGTGAACTTGGAATCTTCCTTCCTGTTGGCGTCGAATAACCTATAATGTGTTGGTACGCCGTAAAACCCTAGTCATTCATTATTCATTCATTTATTCATTGTTATACATAAAATACAATATCTATGTGTATTGTTGTACAGAAAGATACACCCTTTAAATGCATTATTACACAGAAATATAAAACCACTGAATGCAGTGTTATAAAACATATTTAAGAAGAACAATTTTGTCTTAAATGATCAAGCTAAATCATTTTGATTGGGTTTTTTATACCGCTGACTCTCAGACTTGATGGCAGTGTATGCATATGGTATCTGTGTTTCACATGATGTTAATAAAAGACTTATAATTTAAATAAAATTGTTTTTTTTTATTGTTCATTTTTTGTATACTATTTTGCTAATATCAGTTTTGTACATGAAAAAAAAATGCTTATGCTGATTTTCAAAACAGTTTGCTCATGTTTGTGGTGCTTATTGCAGAAAAACTACTGGGCTATGGTAAGGAGTCAATTACCAATGTGGGAGCAAGATTTGGGATTTAAAAGACAAAAGGTCAGGAGTCAAGGTCAGAAAATGGACTCCAAAAGTCATGGTGCACACTCTAGACAGAGATCAACAAAGAAACAACAGAGACAAAACCGTAGATCAAAGTCACCAAATCAAATGTAATTAATTAATGCTGTTGGTAATTAACACAAATGATTTAGTGCATACATACGTATAGTCGTTAATGAAACTCATTTTTTTTACAAATAAGGCAATATTGACCCTTATTAACTCTAATGTCTTTAGTCCAAATAGTGTATGTTTTATTTCTGCCATTGATAAGCCATGCATGTTAATATGTTAAAGTTGACCTTGCTTTTAACGGTCTGTTTACATAGCTGAAATCATAAATTTGACCTGCACAGAATTATTGAATGAATTATGACCAGTCCACATCATGTCATTGTTGATCTCTTGCATATACATGTAAGTATGCAATCTCATCCTGCATTTTTCTCTTAATTATCGATTCATATGATAAAAAAAATTAGAAATGTACATAATCATTTCACTACAATTCAAAAGAAACGGAAATAAAAGACAATTGCATTAACCCTTTACTCCATAGATACACGTTTTCCCGCACAAATCACAGAATGCCTTTGAAAACAGTGCAGGAAGAGTTCAGATTGCTCGTAAAGAGCAATCTGTACACTTCCTGCACTGTTTTCCACTCTGTCAGTTAATATAAACATAAATCTCCCAATAATTCAAAAGCCTTCTATATTAGGTGTCCAAAGGCATCTATATTAGAGGTGACCAAAGGTGTCTATATTAGAGGTGACCAAAGGTGTCTATATTAGAGGTGACCAAAGGCGTCTATATTAGAGGTGTCCAAAGGTGTCTATATTAGAGGTGACCAAAGGTGTCTATATTAGGTGTCCAAAGGCGTCTATATTAGAGGTGACCAAAGGCGTCTATATTAGAGGTGACCAAAGGTGTCTATATGAAGTAAAGGGTTAATATACACAAAAAATAGCTTCTGCTAAACATGGGGAAACTTTCCATGATGCAGTATTTATAACACTGTTCCATCTATAACATGGTCAGGCTATTTGGCTCACGGGGACCACGTTGTATCAGGCCTGCAGTGAAATGTCAACCTGAGGGAACTACTTTAAACGAAGATGAAGTCGTGCTTCTCTGAAGGTTGACAATGCTACAACAACCTTGTGTTATTGTAATGAAATTAAGAATTTAAATCATTGATAATGTTTAATAAATCATTGATAATGTTTAATCAATTAAGATGCTTTACAGATATATTATTACCTTTTTTTTTTGGTAAACATTTATGAAAATACAAGTGATTTGAACAAACAATAACAACTTGTCAATTTCTGAAAGTTAACTTGTCTTGATAAGACAAAATAATTGATTAATCTTGCATTACTTTTCAATTACAAAACCATATCGATTATAAACACGTTAAAGTTTGAAATAAAAATGTTACCTGCTGGAATACATCATTTTATAAAAAAATGTTTCCTGCTGGAGTGTTTAACAGTATATCAACATCATTTGATAATAAAATGTTTTCTGCTGGAGTGGTTAACAGTATATCAACATCAATTTATAAAAAAATGTTTACTGCTGGAGTGGTTAACAGTATATCAACATCATTTTATAAAAAAATGTTTACTGCTGGAGTGGTTAACAGTATATCAACATCATTTTATAAAAAAATGTTTACTGCTGGAGTGATTAACAGTATATCAACATCATTTTTTAAAAAAAATGTTAACTGCTGGAGTGGTTAACAGTATATCAACATCATTTGATAATAAAATGTTTACTGCTGGAGTGGTTAACAGTATAGCAACATCATTTGATAATAAAATGTTTACTGCTGGAGTGGTTAACAGTATATCAACATCATTTGATAAAAAAAAATGTTTACTGCTGGAGTGGTTAACAGTATATCAACATCATTTTATAAAAAAATGTTAACTGCTGGAGTGATTAACAGTATATCAACAACATTTTATAAAAAAATGTTTTCTGCTGGAGTGGTTAACAGTAAATCAACATCATTTTATAAAAAAATGTTAACTGCTGGAGTGGTTAACAGTATAAAAAACATCATTTTATAAAAAAATGTTAACTGCTGGAGTGGTTAACAGTATATCAACATTATTCTATAAAAAGTGTTATCTGTTTAAGTGGATAAGAGTAAAAGAACATTTTAAAACAATGCTACCTGCTGAATTGGTTAGCAGTACATAAACTCCATTTTGTAAAAACATGTTGCCTGTTGAGTGTTAAACAGTATATTAACATCATTTGTTGTAAGATCTGGTACCGGCTGGCCTATAATGATTTAACAATTGTGTTTTATGCCAGAGAAAATAATCGTTTTTATCAGGGTATATACATGTATGTATTTTCAACCAGACAAGAATTGATTAACAATAAATGAAGGTGCTCGGTCTTGGACTGATAACTTGGATAAAAGCCATTAACAGATTTAAAAGAAATTCACATTTTATCATGTTTTTGTATGAAACAAGGGATATTAAATATGTACCAGTTGTATTAGTTGTCAGTACAGTTTGGATATTAATGCATGTGTACCATGTTATTGAATTGTAAAGAAAACCATTGTATTGTTAATAATCTTGTATTATATATATGATATACTCTAACATGTCAAAGATGAACGATATAGGGTTATTGTAATTATTTTAATTGTTATATTTATATTTTAGGTAAATTTCATTGCAATAAAGTGTTCTTTTCTCAAAATATTTGTACATCTATACAAATGCGCTATTTAATTTTTTTTTTATATTATATTTTTTTTACTTTTATTATTTTTTGGTTTTGATGGCCATAGGCCAGAATTGATTATGTCACGGTGATTTGTCTGTTGTACTGCCATTCATCCATTGACTTTTTTGTATACGCTGATTCCAATCAAACTTGTTAAAAAAACTGAACACTACCCGCAGTACCTTCGGTTTTCATTTAAATTTCTCCAAACTTAATCAGAATGTTTTGGCTATGAAAGGTAGGACAGACTCTTAAATTGGCAAAATTTAACCAATGTGGACAGAGAGATGGTTATGCCTTGTCAACTTTATAGCACCTTATAGTACTGTTTTGTTGGATCTTGACCACACTTGGTCAGATTGCTATTGGCCATGAAACTTGAATAACTTCACCAGATTGAACACCTAATATATGGCATTTGATTGATTGAAAAATGCTTATTTCCCCTTGTAAAGACGGTATCGCTTCTTGTTTAGAATGTTTACAGGCACAAAATCTTGCACAAGTACACATCTATTACAAAGAATTTCTTGCACCAGTCAGATTGTACAAGAATGTACAGTAGAGCAATAAGGCTATGTTAGGCATCTTGTTCTTATACTTTTTTCCGTTACCTTATATAAAATTATTATACAGTAGTTAATATTTACACACCTGTTATATAGAAATGTATCAATTCACAAGTACCATTTATGATGTATATACATATTATACATGTGCAATAAATTTAATCAAAATATGTTCGTTTTTGTTCATAAGGTCATGTTTAATGTACCCCCATCCCCACTGTGTGAGTGCACAATTAGGAAACCAATTTAGGAATATTGAAATCTGTTCCATATGTCTGTCCGTCACATTTTGGACTAACAGCCTTGCGGGCGCAACTTTTCCCACAGTATTATTCAGATAAAAATGAAACTTGTCAGGCAGAGTTATGTCCCTTTGTTTTTTTTTAAACATAACTTTTAATGTCATAATTTGGACCAACTTCTCATGCAATTTTAACCCAATTCAAATAAATCTACTGTACAGCAAGAAAATAGTCTGAACATGTGGTTATGGCAAAACGAACATATATGAACCATATGGAGTTGTTGCCCTTTGTTCTTATAACTTTAAATTTTACGTAATACTTAGGACCTTGCGGATTTAAATGAAACTTGCTCTTCTTCAGGTATCTGGTCTGAACATGTACATGTGGTACTAGGGTTCCGATTAAGCTAGTATATGGAATTGTGGCCCTTTGTTATTTTAGCTTAAATTGACAACAAGCTTTTCAATCACATTTTGGTCCAACAATATGGCGGACACAACTCCTATCAAAGTATTGAGCAGATTCAAGTGAAATTTGCTGTACAGCAGGTATATTGTCTGAACATGAGCCTGTTGTCTTAGTGTTCTTATTTTTGCAGAGTTGTGTTCCTTTGATATTTTTAATTAAATTGCAACTTTGCAATTTAGTTTAAAACTATTGAGTAACAGCACCTACCATCTTCAATTTTCTTATGAGGCCAGGTCTTCAGGAATTGATTACCTTTTCTTGTTACAGGCCAGGGGAATGTCACTTTAATCACACACTCACCTCAATTCTTTTGGACAAAAGCCAGAAGGGCTTATGCGATGCAGCGTTGTCCGTCGTCCATCGTCTGATGTCCGCAGTTTCTCTGAAACAGGTCAGTTGAAATCAACCTTCCTATGGATGTTTCTAGTGCATAAGAAACAATACAGAATCGGATCTGAAGTTCAAGATGGCCACCGGTACTAAAAATAGTCGAAAACTTAAAAAATCTTTTCTCAAGAACCACCCAACAGATTTTGAAAATATTAATGCAGTAATAATAACCAACTACATGTATATTAGTTATATTACATTTGTTCAAATGGTACCCCTGGTGTTAAACATGACCACGCCTCGAGGGTTCATTGAGGTGGGCACACGTCATTATAATAAACATAAGAAAACAATTAAAGAGGAACTGATTTTGTTTTTAGTTTCACATAAGCATTGTTTCGTCACGGAAGTTAAGGTTTGGAAAAATGATTGGGTTCCACTATTTTAAGATGTCAGGAGGGTCCCCAAAGGGTAAAAATTGGAAATTACATAAATCGTTTTCTTATGAACCAGTCAGTCAAGTGTGTTCATATATGACGTAAATCATACCTTTGTGTAGTGGTTGAAATGTAAACAAGAGTTAAGGAGCTAACATTTAAATGGGGCCCTCTAAGGGGACTTAGAATTTTACATAGATATACTATGGGAAAACAAAACATTCTCACTTTCATCTATTTGGGCAAAATTATCATTCAGTTTGAATTCTGAAGTATCATCTACTTTAGAAAATAAGATAAGATTCATTAAGGGAATTGATTTTTCATAACGGGCCATGGTGGGTGAATAAGAGTTGGAATAGAAAAATCTTCAACAATCTTCTCAACAACCGGTCAGACAAATTTGATCATATTTGATACAGATATTCCCTATAAGAAGGGCTTAAATTAACACATATCAAGAGGCTAGAATTTATAGGGCCCCTGAAAGGTGACTTTAAATTTTACATGGGAATACTATGGTAAAACGGAAAGTTATAATTTTTCATTCTTTGTGAAGAATTGTTTGTCAGTTTGAGATCTGCAATATGATTAAAATTAGGAACTTTCATAAATCTTCCGTTCATTAACCTTAATATCAAACTTAAAACATTCTCACTTTCATCTATTTGGGCAAAATTATCATTCAGTTTGAATTCTGAAGTATCATCTACTTTAGAAAATAAGATAAGATTCATTAAGGGAATTGATTTTTCATAACGGGCCATGGTGGGTGAATAAGAGTTGGAATAGAAAAATCTTCAACAATCTTCTCAACAACCGGTCAGACAAATTTGATCATATTTGATACAGATATTTCCTATAAGAAGGGCTTAAATTAACACATATCAAGAGGCTAGAATTTATAGGGCCCCTGAAAGGTGACTTTAAATTTTACATGGGAATACTATGGTAAAACGGAAAGTTATAATTTTTCATTCTTTGTGAAGAATTGTTTTTCAGTTTGAGATCTGCAATATGATTAAAATTAGGAACTTTCATAAATCTTCCGTTCATTAACCTTAATATCAAACTTGATATAAATAATCCTTACATCATCATGGGATTTAAATATTCTGCAAAGCAATTGGCTGGGATTTATAGGGACACTGTAAGTTGACTTAATTTTACATAGGAATGTTATGGTGAAAACTGTTTTTTTATCATTTTCTCATCTATGTGTACAAGAAACCTCTATTTAAAAGATACAGCATTGTCTGCTCATAGCAAATCCGTATGTGTGGGTTATTGAAGTTATGACAAATCAAGAGGCTGGGATGTTTAAGTTTCCTGTTCAGGGACTATATTGTTTTACAAATAAATGGTTTTGGAATTTAAAGTATCTCAGTTTCATAGTAATTAACTTTTTGTTCAGTCAGAGTGTGGTGCGGGTATTTAAGAGGGTAAATTTGTGAGATTTCAAAATATGCTAAAATGAAATTGACGCTTTATATGAAGCCTTCGTGAACACTGTTCACACGGAAATAGATGTTAAAATGGCCCATAAAGACATATGACCTGGGGCACAGAAACGTAAAAAACACTTTGCTAAACCGTGGTGGTGCTACAATTTGAAAGAGCTATGGAATAAAGTACGTCAAACCGAACTAGCATTTTTAAATTGTAAAGGGACAAAGAACAGAAAATACACACTACGATTGGAATACAAATATGCCCGAAATGACTTTGATAAAACGTTACGTCAACGTGAACGTCAATTTTTCGCATAAAAAAGGGAACGTATTACTAATATGCAAACAAGGAACCCCAAAGAGTTTTGGAATGAAATAAATAAACTTGGCCCCGGAAAAAATAAACAATCCGCAGATTATGTTAAAACGGATGATGGGACTAAATCATATGATAAAACGGATATTTTAAACAAATGGAAACACGACTTTAGTCGTCTACTATGTCAAGCAAATGGAAATTACGACGAAAGCTTCTTAAATGATTTACGACATACAACCGTTAACTGGGAAAACGACTACTCTGAACTTGAAACCTACTTGGAGCACCATGGTAATCGACCGGAAATGGAATCCATCAACGATCTCAATGTGGAAATAACATTAGTAGAAGTTAATAAAATGATAAACGACGCTAAATCAGGAAAAGCGGTTGGATTTGAAAACGTTCCAAATAAAGTTCTAAAGTTTAAATCATTGACGCCGTTACTACATAAACTATTCAGTGTCTGTTTTGAGTATAATATAATTCCCACGACATGGTATAAAACCATTATACATCCCATATTAAAGAAAGGAAAACACCCGGCAGACTCCCTCGGGCATAGGGGGATTAGCCTCATGTCAACAGTCGCAAAACTATTTAATATAAATAATTATAAATGCGAGAATAGTGTGTTTCCTTAACACTAATAACACATTATGTGAAGAGCAAAACGGATTTCGCAAAATGAGATCATGTCTCGACCATATATACTCCCTCACAACCATCATACGGAATAGAAAACTAGAAGACCAGCCGACCTTCTTGTGTTATGTCGATTTTGCCAAAGCATTTGACTCCATTAATCATGACTGCCTTTGGTTTAAACTTTTGAGTGTTGGAATAACAGGAAAAATGTTTCAAATAGTTAAAGCACTTTTCAAAAGTATTAAGACCTGTGTTAGAGTCAATAACATGCTAACAGATTGGTTCTCAGTCACATCGGGTGTCGTTCAAGGAAATAATTTAGCACCAATAATATTTGCCATTTTCATTAACGACATTGCCGACGAGATCAATAACTTGGGACTCGGAATACAGCTATCAGACGGAGATCGACTCTCCATGCTACTGTACGCGGACGATTTAGTTTTGATCGCCTCAGACCCTCAGGATCTACAATGCATGCTTAACGCTTTACATAACTGGACAAATAAATGGCGGCTATCAATAAACATTGATAAAACTAAAGTCATGCATTGTAGAAAACAACGAACCAATCGAACGGACTTCCAATTTAAATTCGGTGATAATGACGTCGAAATTGTCAGCTCGTACCGTTATCTCGGATTAGACATTAACGAGACACTAAACTACACTCATGGGGTCAAGATACTACACGACGCAGGAGGACGAGCGCTAGGGGCATTACGGCCAAATATTACGCAAGCAGAGGCTTTGGCTTCAAAACATATGCAAAGTTGTACAACAGTACTGTTATTCCAGTCACGGATTATGCGGCAGGTGTTTGGGGTTATAAAAACTATGACGATTTAAACAAACTTCAACATAGGGCAATATGAACGTTCCTAGGTGTTAGTAAACAAACCTCTTTAGCGGCCCTTGACGGTGAAACGAGACTAAATAGCCCTCTCCACAGACGACACTGTGACGTTATTCGACTATGGCACAGACTTAATCGTTTACCAGTCTCCCGCATAGCACACCGTATTCTCGTCTGGAATATTTATAAAACGGCGCATTTACGAGACACGTGGTCAGCAGACGTCAAACGAATTCTGGGGGACAACAACCTTTTAAACTTCTTCGATGTGGATACCATTAATTTCATGTGAATACATATTAAACTGTTTGAAAAAAGCACAAAATTTAAACTTGAAGCAAGCTGGCATTCAGACATACAGCAATCCCCGAAACTAAGGACCTATAAATTTTTCAAATCCACTTACACAAGTGAGCCATATTTAGACAGGCAATTATCAATTTAACAAAGATCCGCATTGGCACGTTTCAGATGCGGGGTTTTCCCACTATCGATAGAGCTTGGGCGATACAGGAGACCCCAAGTATCATTGGAACGAAGGCTTTGTCACGCGTGTAACCATGGAAACATCGAAGACGAGACCCACTTCCTGGTGTCTTGCTCGATTTACGACCTACTACGACAACGACATTTTGGTGATGTCACACGGGGTGTTAGTGATCAGGACATGATTAAAACATTCATGAACGATATGGACCCTAAATCTATCGCAAACTTCTTAATTGAAGCTTATGACGAAAGAAATCGGATTCTAAAAAGAGATTCCCAGTGATAATTGCAACGTTTTATTGACTAATTAACTTCGTGACTCTGAAACTTTTAAACCAATGAAATATTTAATAATGATACAGACTATATATGGACCATTTAATTTAAGATTTCTGGAATGCTTGCTATACAGTCATATACCTGCCTGAGGGCAGATTTATTTACTTAAAAATTCATTGCTTAAATTTCAATAATTATGCTCTATTATTTAATATGAAAAAAACACACAAAAAAAAACAAAACTATTATGCATAGACTACACCAATGCCCATTGACTTTAATTGGCTTTCATAAAATACCTGGATTAATTTGAACATATGTATCAACTTATTTGTTAAAAGTGATAGTGCTTCGTAAGCCTTTGTAGGCTGGCTATTGTATACTATTGAATTGTTTTGTATTGTGTTGTATATATATATAGGTTGCACTTTAATTAATAAAATATCTATCTATAGTCATTATGAGCCAGAAGAGCGTTCTCAAGCCCTTTTGGGCCTCTTGTTCAATAATAAAAGAAATTACATTCCATTAGAAACAAATATAATACATTTTATAAATTGTAGGAGTATATTCTCTAACGCAAAACGGAGAGCAAAAAAAAAAAAATATTTTACCAAAATTAAAAATAACGTATTATAGTGGAAAGATAATGATAACATTTAACAGGATATATTATGGTAAGATAATGATAACATTTGACAGGAGATAGAGTGGTAAGCTAATGATAAAATTTGATAAACGATAATGTGGTAAGATAATGATAACATTTTACAGGAGATACAGTGGTAAGATAATGATAAAATTTGACAGGTGATATTATGGTAAGATAATAATAACATTTGACAGGAGATATAGTGGTAAGATAATGATAGCATTTGACAGGCGATATTATGGTAAGATAATGATAACATTTGAAAGGAGATATAGTGGCAAGATAATGATAACATTTGACAGGAGATATTGTGGTAAGATAATGATAACATTTGACAGGCGTTATTGTGGTAAGATAATGATAACATTTGACAGGAGATATAGTGGTAAGATAATGATTAAATTTGACAGGCGATATTGTTGGAAGATAATGATAACATTTGACAGGAGATATAGTGGTAAGCTAATGATAAAATTTGATAAACGATATTGTGGTTAGATAATGATAAAATTTGACAGGAGATATAGTAGTAAGATAATGATAACATTTGACAGGTGATATTATGGTAAGATAAAAATAACATTTGACAGGAGATATTATGGTAAGATAATGATAACATTTGACAGGCGATATTATGGTAAGATAATGATAACATTTGACAAGAGATATAGTGGTAAGATAATGATAACATTTGACAGGTGATATAGTGGTAAGCTTATGATAAAATTTGATAGACGATATTGTGGTCTGATAATGATAACATTTGACAGGAGATATAGTGGTAAGCTAATGATAAAATTTGCTAAACGATATTGTGGTAAGATAATGATGACATTTGACATGAGATACAATGGTAAGATAATGATAAAATTTGACAGGTGATATTATGGTAAGATAACAATAACATTTGACAGGAGATATAGTGGTAAGATAATAATAAAATTTGACAGGCGATATTATGGTAAGATAATGATAACATTTGACAGGAGATATAGTGGCAAGATAATGATGATATTTGACAGGAGATATTGTGGTAAGATAATGATAAAATTTGACAGGCGTTATTGTGGTAAGATAATGATAACATTTGACAGGAGATATAGTGGTAAGATAATGATAATATTTGACAGGCGTTATTGTGGTAAGATAATGATAACATTTGACAGGAGATATAGTGGTTAGATAATAATAAAATTTGACAGGCGATATTATGGTAAGATAATGATAACAATTGACAGGAGATATAGTGGTAAGATAATGATAACATTTGACAGGATATATAGTGGTAAGATAATGATAACATTTGACAGGAGATATAGTGGTAAGATAATGATAAAATTTGACAGGAGATATAGTGGTAAGATAATGATAAAGTTTGATAGGCGATATTATGGTAAGATAATGATAACATTTGACAGGAGATATTGTGGTAAGATAATGATATCATTTGACAGGAGATATAGTGGTAAGATAATGATAACATTTGACAAGAGATATAGTGGTAAGATAATTATAAAATTTGACAGGAGTTATAGTGGTAAGATAATGATAAAGTTTGATAGGCGATATTGTGGTAAGATATTGATAATATTTGACAGGAGAAATAGTGGTAAGAAAATGATAACATTTGACAGGAGATTTAGCGGTAAGATAATGATACAATTTGACAGGCGATATTATGGTAAAATAATGATAACATTTGACAGGAGATATAGTGGTAAGATAATGATACAATTTAATAGTTAATATTTTGGTAAGATAATGATACAATTTGACAGGAGATATAGTGGTTAGATAATGATAAAATTTGACAAGATATGTATTGGTAAGATAACGATAAAATTTGACATGCAATATAGTGGTGATGATTTGTGATTTATTTTGAAAAAAACAAAAAACTTTATATGATTTAGGTTATATGTCAACTATATGTAATAGGCTATGCTCAATTCATGTCATATGTCAATTTGCATATAATGTTACGTGACTATGTCATTTTTCATATTTCGTAACAGTTAATATTTCATGTTACCGTTTTTAACAAACATATATTTATTTTTGTATTCTGTATGTACTACATAATATTTTGTTCTCCGTTTATATAACATTGTACAAATCTTTGTTACAAAGGCTATGAAGGGTATAGTATACTACACGTCAAAAATAAATATCAGAGTATATTGTTAAAATTAAAAAATAATAATATTAATAATAATATAGCTCTCACATGAGTTACATTCAAATATTAGGTGAGCTTCTGTTGTAAAGCTGTTGAGTTTAATATCTATTTAAACAAGTAGAAACAAACATTTGAGTAAAAGTTTCGATTATCAGATATGCTTATTAAATATAGTACTGTTCATTTTAAGAAAATTCATATTTAAGAACTATTTACTTTTGATAAAGCAAATATACCTTTAATGGCCATGCATCGTTACATGTGGCACAATAGACGATATGTTGTTTTCTTTCCTGAATGATACATTTTTGTGAAACTTAGATTCTACATGATACCACGTGTGATATGTATACGCATGCGTACTTATGTTTCGTGCATCGCCGCCGCGTGCTAAATATATTTGGCACGCTTCCTTTGCGATATTGTTTAATTTAGCAGGGTTTGTACATCTTGCTTTAACTGTTTTTGATAACAGCTTTTCATCATATTCATCCTGAAAAAGTTCGGTATCAACAATATCCAATGGCTCATTCGTAGTGTTGACATATGCTTTGTATATGAGGGTGATTGCCCTTGGACCCGTACAAGGGACTGTTTGTTTTATGTCTTTGTGCATGCATCCGCCATTTTTAATTAATGTGTCAATTATATATCTCAGGAACGGGTGACGAGGTCTGCACAACATGGCGGCGTTTGTAAGTAGCATGTCCATACCGTAGGCTATGGCATAATGCTCTGCTGGTTCGTTGACGAATGCACAAGAATGCTGCTTCATGAATGGTTCCAGTGGCTTCACACTTACTGTATCCAGGTCAAAATACGCACCACCGAACTCATGGAGAAACACATACCGTATAACATTTGCTCGATTGTTTCCGACTAAAAAATATATCAAATGCAGTATACATACATTACTCAACATGTTCATATTAACAATCAAGGATCGTTTTATTCAGTTTAAAATCATTTTATTACATGTATATCTAAATGCATCTAAAATTCAAATGATCATTAAAAGTATGTTGTAATTCTCGTTCTACTGTCGATTTCCTTTAATAACATGTTATATATTGCTAGATATGATGAGGTAATTAAGATATCATTCTATTAATTATATATGAAACAGACCGAGTATGATTATATTTTGTGTACAGCAATAGTACGCCTGTATAGATACTCAGTGATGTAATACGGCAATGTACACTATTTGGGTATTCAGTTTTAGGAATATAACCAACGAAATAGTGTACTGTTTTGTGCACGTAGTTAACATGGACAGATTGATTAATATTGCCTGAAAATATAACATAGCCGGGTGAAAAAGATATTGTTTTTTTGTTGTTTTTTTTTGAAAATATATAAAACCATACCTGGATAACTGTCATATATTTTAAGCAGCTCTGGGTATCGTTCCTTGATAAGTTTTCGAGCAGTTTCCAGCGTCCAAAAATAGTACTTCCATTTTGGCGGTCCATTGTGATCCACTAATCCTTTGACATTTTCAACGAATTCAGTCGGTATAATAACATCGTTCCATACCTGATGAATTATCCGCGGCATGCGGGTTTTATTATAGTTGTCCAAGGTTGTTGTACCTTTTCCATCACTTGTGATGAAATATATTTGTATAATATATACAATCGGAGTTGATGCCAGTATACATAAGAAATATCTGAAATAGTGATGTAAGTATAATATAAAAAAAAATAGATACTAAATATTTCTTTATGTTTTTTCAAGGTCATTACATTATATCCATTCAAAAATCATCCTCAGGGAAATAAATATATTACATTATAAATGACATTTAAAGTATTGTTGTATGACTGTTATTGGTCCCAGGAATACATTTTGTTTTTAAATCACCTCATTGGTAACTTTGACTGTGTCAGAGATTATAAAAATCCAGCATGAGAAGCCAAGTAGGATAGAAAAATCCCACCCAAGATTCTATTTTTAAATGCGTAGATAACGTCCAAAATGTCACATAAACATGATTTGATCGAGATTTTAAATTACATGCTATAAGTATGTACCAGAAATTACACCTGATAATCTATCAGCAACTCAAGGAACATAACTGAGTCATTTGTTACCCGATTACATCAGTCAGAACATATCAAAGATATTATAATACAAATATGATGGTATGAAAATATGTGTGTAAATTTGGTGTATTTTAAAGAACAATGTATGTTATAGACAATTTACAGGAGATAAAGTGATGATTGTAACACAAATAGAGATATTATATGGCGAGCTTTTCAAACACTTCATGTTGTTGTGTCAGTGTAAAACTATATAAGCTTAAGGATCATTTATATTATACAACACTCTGTCTGTCACATAACCAATGTAATGACGTCATTTCCGTTAAATTTAAACTGAAAAACAATATAAATCGCGAAGTTACAACAGGAACTGTAGAAGAATTACTATTGAAAATTAAAGAAAATGACGTCAACTGACGATGTCGAAACAAGAACGGTTTAATTCTGCCAGGCTGCCGGCGGAAGAGCAAAATAACATGTGAGTAGAACGATAAGATAAATTTATCATTTCATTTTGAAACGAGAATCAACATTTTAACCAGCGAATTTAAGTTAAGAAATCATTGGATAGGCAATTTATATAAATCAAACGTTGCTGACAAATGACAGAACGAATCAATGGAAACTTGTTCTGCCAGCAGAACACCTGAGTAATTGTTATATTCTGTTAGCAGAATTATTAAAACACAGATTGTTAGCAGAAGTCAAAATTATCAGTCCTTAATGCCAAAAGGACGAAACTATTTTTTTTCAGCGATTTTATAACTAAAAATGGTTCATCTGTCTATATCACTTAATGGCAGATCAGGTAAATTATTATAAAAACAATCTATCATCAGGATAGCAGAATGGATAAAAGATATTCTGCTAGCAGAACAACAGAATGGAAAGTTCTGCGTTGCTTGCAAACACGTGTTAGCTAGCGGTCACCTGGGCTGCGTTCAGTTCGCTTAAACATTAATATTCACAAGTTACGGTGAGTCCACTCCATGATTCCAAGGTCAGAAATAATAACACTGAGTGCAAGTATGGGGAACCTTTTACACTACACAGTTGAATTGTGTTCTTTGATCGATATATATAATAAGTCTTATGCTTAACAAGGTTAAAATATTCCACATAGAAGATTTTTTTCATAGTAGGAAAGTATCCCTGCATAAAAAATACACAATTAATGGAAAGTTGACCAGCTTGCTTTTTAGGACGGTGCAGTGACTCCCTAATATATATTTTTAAAATTCTATAAAAGTCACTTTTTAACACCAGTGACGTCTTATGGTAGTATATGCTATGTCATTAGTTTCTATACTCATCTGCATTAAGAAATCACCACCACTATGAACCATTTTGAACCAAATTACATAGGATTTTTTTTTTAAGCGCAAGAATCATGTTACCGTTGCAGAAATAGGCGCAACTGTGTATTGAGTCGTTACGGAGTGTACCGCTACTGTTACGATAGTTAATAATACAAGACAAAGATTGATGCAAGGTATCAATGAAGCTGCAAGTTTGTTTTAAAGACACAACAATGAGTTTGCTTTGTATGTTTATTTTATGAATATCTACCAACAGAGAATGACCGTTTAGTGTAAAATGATATTAAGAGACAAAACAATAATTTTGAACATGTAAGGTTAGCTTGATCGGGGTTCACTAAATGAGATGTAAGAAAACCATGAATATAAAATCGAAAGTTAAACGAGTTCTGTCGATTTATCAGGGTAAAAAATAGAATTAAGCCACCACTTCAAGGATTGTGTTATTACACCTATTCTCAAACACTAATAACAAGTTGAACACACATTAAAAGGCATTTTTATATTTGTCGATCAGAGAACTTTAACCTGATCTGGATATAAAAACCCGGTTGCATGAATGACAAAAGCTGCTGGTTTTCTTCTATATACTATTTACATAATCATGTACATGTTGATGGTCACTTGTGCAATAGATGAAATTTGGATCATTGGATGTGAGTAAATCACATTGGTCATTGGTCTTAAATTCATTCTTGCATGTGAACATTCACTTGTTTACATTTCCTTTACTTGGGCGCGGTAGTCTAATTGATAGAGTGTTGGCGGCGAGGACTCGCGCCAGAGGTTGCGGGTTCGATCCTCAGCTCGACCCGATACCTCTCATAAAACAACACTCAGTACTGGCTTTTCCCAGGGAGCGGACACGAAAGCGGTTTATATAAGTTTTGAGCTTTAATCGCAATCGAGTTAAATTCAATGAGTATAAACTAACTTTCACTTGAATACGCGATTTCACATGTCAATGCAGGAAATTAACTTCTATTTGCACCATTTTGCGTTGTTTTATATTTTTAGTTTATTCAAAGTAAATATGATTTGAATGTGCACTTTATCTCCACCAGTGGCTCTACTAGAAACATTTCAGGTAAAACATGTCTATCACCTATTTCAGTCCCATTTCCGGTAAAATCACATTCCTGTGACCTTGGCCACTAACTTCATTCATTACCGTAAAAGTTACGTCTCATTCTGCCTACATTAAATGGCGAATCTGCCATATCGACATTACCGATCTGAATAAAAGGCAAGCAACGCATTTAACGACATAGTTGTACATTGCATACAATTAAAAGGCGCAATTATTTCACACTCTTGGTTGAACTTTGCTTTCTTTTCATCGTGTCTTCCTGCTAGCGTGTATTGAAGAACCCGCATTCAAATAATGTAAACATAACGTGACAAGATTTGCACGTTTGCTTGGATGATTGAAATATCGCTGTGGGAACCCTGTATGCATATACACATCTCGTGACATGGTCAGCACATTTGATTGGTTGCTTGAAATTTCGTGCAAAATGTGTTGTAGTCTGGTACGCTGTCAAACTTCATTCCATAACATTCCATAACGGAATGAAGTTTGACAGGGTACCAGACTAATTTTTTTGGGACTAGCTACTATAATGACTTTTCAGATATTTAGAGAATAAATTTAAAATACTTGCGTTGGTCTTTTTGTTTTAAATACAACAACAATATGTAGTAAGAACTAACTATTTATGTTCTAACCTGTTATAATGGCGAATAAATAAGTTCTTCAATCCTAATTTTAATTTTTTATCTCTTCATTATTCAATATTTCAATCCATTGATTAGTCTAAGGGACTAGTCATTGCAAAACAAGTATTATACCTTCAAAATAAACAATTAAAAAAAAATAAGGTTTCCTACATACAACTGAAAATACAAAATATATAGTTAATGTACTTGGAAATTTTTCTCCAAACTTATAATACTACATTTTGTATATCCAAGTTAAAGAATTCGTACCAATGCCTCCCCTATACTGTTACACAACCCAATGCTCAAATTCTAGAAACATTCCTATTGGACCCCGCCTCATGGAGGCGCCCAATAATGTTATCAATTAAGTGATTTAATATCGGCCTTGTGACTGGTTCAAGGTTTGCCATATGCCAAAATGGATGTCCGAGGACAAATAACTCGGCCAATCCAATATGATATAACTTAATTGAAAATTTTCAATTGTTTATTTTTGTAAGTTAATAAAATAAAAGTAAGTTAGACAAGTAGTTTTGTATTTTATTGTTGATTGTACATGAGATATAAAGAACTGGGTTCTGTTCTAGACGTGCAAGGCAACAACATGATTTGTATATAATAAGTGTCAGTGCACTTTAACATTTATTTATATGAATCGATACCTTCATCTTAATTCTTATGCTCCTCTTTATTTGGAAGAGATATTCTCATTATATATTTCTGGGCTTTTTGTCGCATCTTTAAAATATATTCCTAGGTAGTGCTATAGAGGTAACATGTTTGCCAAATGTTTCTAGGTCTTGCACGAAGATACATAGTCTATATGTCATTAGTTACGTATTCGTTTTTAATATTTATCAATTGTATTTGTTCTTTTTCACTTTCAAATATAACTTTATCTTATCACAATATCTCCCGTTGAACAATATTTGGAAATAAACACACGCTTTGCACTGCTTAAGGTAATTTGACAAGTCAAATATTTCGTTAAACTGCAAATAAACGTATTTTGACCATACGATTGAAAATGGAACTGAAATATAAATCGATGTTATCAGTTATGTTTCGCCATAAGTAAAACACAGGTAGTATCGTCAAGCAACAATTCAGCATATTAATAGAATAAAAAGATTTTTCTGATTTCGTAAACATTTTCCACCATAGCCGCGTCCCCACACCCCTATCATGTTTAACAAATCGAGTTGACGATACGTTTATATCACCCATGATGATCATTTGTCCTCCGTTTGAATGAAATAATACACAATTACAACAGTTAAGTGCTGTATCGATAGTTAAAGGCTGTATCAATAGTTTAGAGTTGTATCGACAATTAAGGATTGTATTAACAGTAATTGTTTGTATCAAAAGTTAAGGGCTGATTCAACAGTTAAGGGATGTATCAACAGTTTGGACTATAGCTGTATCAATAGTTTAGAGTTGTATTAAGAGTTTAGGGCTGCCTCAGCAGTTAAGGACATTATCAACAGTGAGAAACTATAAAGGGTTTTATCAATAGTTGTATTAATTGTATTAATAGTTCAAAGATGTATCAACAGTTAAGGGCTGTATCAATGGTTAAAGGCTTTATCAAAAGTTAAGGTCTGTATCGACAGTTAAGGACTGTATCGACAGTTAAAGGCTGTATCAATAGTTTATAGTTGTATAAACAGTTAAAGGCTATATCAACAGTTAATGACTCTATCAATAGCTAAGTGATGTATCGACAGTTAAAAGGTGTATCAATAGTTTAGGGCTGTATCAAACGATTAGGGTTGTATCGACAGTTAAGGGTTGTATCAATTGTTTACGGCTGTATCAACAGTTAAGGGCTGTATCAACAGTTAAGGGTTGTTGCGACAGTTAAATGCTGTATCAATAGTTTAAAGCTTTATCAACAGTTGAGAGTTGTATCAGTTGTAACTCTAACAGTTAACATACTTTACTATCTCAGACATTTCCCAAGATTTATCCGATAATTGCCCTAGCGCAGTTTGATGATATTTGAGATGAATTCAATTGCTTCCCTTAGACTGTGATAAAACATACAGGTATCGTTCCGCTTTGAAACTAATATTATGTTGGCGTGACGTATGATATACGCCCTCGGGTATGATATACCTATTCGTTTTGGCAAGGACTTATATAAGTCTTTTGGTTGATATGCACGTTTTGGTGTTTTTGATGTGTAGTATAAAAAAGAAATTAATAAATTTTACTTAGACGCTAAAATCATTAAATTTAATGTGTAAAAATGTAACATGGATTAATGATTTTAGTTACAAATTATAATATACGTTAATATAGTTTATTTTATTATCAATCAACAGATAAATATTGTTTATTTTGTGTGTCTATAAATAAATAAAATTATTAAGGTAAATAAGACAGAATGACAATGAGATTTAATGTCGTAAATCAATTATCACAGAGACTGATGCCGGGCGGGGATTAGAATTCACGACTCGAGGCTTGATAGTCGGACGCATTACTATCTGAGTTAATGGGACAAGTACACTGATATTCAAATGATAATTTAAACTTTATGTTGTTTTCTTTTAGTAAAATGATTACGGTTATATAATTATATAAAAGTTTGTTTGAAACAGACATCTGTATTTTTAATAAAGCCTAAAACAGTATTTGACCATAATTCATTTTAACTTCTTTTAAGTACATAGTGTAATACTATCATAAGATTATGTTGTTACAACAGAATGATATTTTTCGCATACCACTTTAATATACGAGAGGATATTATTTTGAAAAGTTATGCTTAAAACTGAACGTGAGTTAAAAAAATAAATAATAAGTTGTTTAAAGAATTATTACCAGCAGATTTCATTAATAAAGCAATCGCATAATTGAGAAATATATAAATTTGCAGTTAACCGCTAACATTTCTTTTTTTCCCACTGTATTATTTGTTTATAAAATTTGAATTTATCAATTTATCTGAATATCGATGTTGGAGGGGGAAGAGTGCACTGCGACAAAGATTCTTTCTAGCGATAGGCTTTAGGAAGGCTTGTGTTTGAAACTCATAGGAATATTAATTGTGCTTGAACTTGGATATTTTCATCCACATTAATTTACTAATAGTCTGATGTTCTTTAGTTTGAAACCGTTCTCAAACGTAAAATGTTAGTTTTGTGATGGAACTTGATTTAGGTTTGAAACAGTCTTCAAACATATAGGTGTACCTTTATGCTGGAACTGAGCAGTGTTCCAGACATACGCTTTGGTTTGAGTTTGAAACAAGTCTCAAACGTATGCTGTCAAGTCACGTTGTTTGAACAGCTGGTTTCATTATTAAAATAGTGTTGAATAACAGTTAGTTCAACTATACAGGGTTTGAAACATTATACTGTATATTGTTGATTGGTATGATCATAGGTCTGTATGATTTCTAAATATTAGAATCATTTTATTATTATTTTGTTTTAAGTTTACTAATCATGAGGCAAGAAGCCTGAGGAAAATTTATATATTATACAGTTTGAACAAAATTATTAAACATAGTTTCAAGCTAGGCTGTTTCACAGCTTAATCCAGTGAATACACAGTCGCCTTAAAGAAGATCCCGTTTTAAGTTCAAGATACTTACATCAACATCTTGACACTGTATTAACATAATAAATATCAAACAATTACATTATTAAATCTCTGTATTCAATTAATATGCCTCGCGTAAAGTTAAATTATTGTTATTTAGTCACTGGTTTTGGTCTTTAAGAATCAAGTGATATAAATTGAATATCCCAATTATACACCCTTTTGATAAATTTTCTTTCTATGTCCACTGAATAATTTCAAATTAAAGACATTAAAACATAAATTTGTGCGAAAAAATAAACCATAAAATAATGTTTTGGATTACAAAAGAAATATACTTGAATTTGAAGTATTTTAAGGTTCTTTAGTTAAAATATGAAATTAAAATAAAATGTATGCTTTAGAATAAAATATATAAATGAAAACAAAACTTAAAATACACCTAACTTGCAATAATCACTATGTGTTTATAAACATTTCGGGGCTGACCAACATCTGCATTAAGCCGGCTGATATAGCGACATACATGCTGTATTTAATTGGGTACAACAATACGCTGTATTGGGTATAATAGTACGCTGTATTGGGCACATAGAAAATAAATCAGAATTACATTTTATTTCATTTTCAAATAAAAATGGAAGCAAGATGCAATTATTATATTTTTTATATCTAAATATCATCGTAAAGAGAATTTATTTGCAATAAATTTATACGTTGTAATAGGTTAGCAAAAGAATTACAACTAAGGTTTATTAGAACTTAAACGTGGCCGAACACATGTTTTGAGTAAGTTTTTATATAGAACATATTACGAGCATATATGCTGTTATAAAATTAAAGAAACTAAGCAAGAAGACGTAAATATATTTCAATTTTAATTTTATCATAATAAAGGTTATATTTTTTACTTAATGACTAGACGTTGTAATAGGTTGGCAATTTAAAAATGAAACAGTTATAACAATCAAATTAAATTTCTCCAATATGTTTCTATGTAAACCAAATATCACGGTTTAGCCAGGTAAGTAATAAAAACCGCCGATATCAAGGGGGCATAACTTCTTTCGATAAGCCAGTGAAATGTCTGAAACAGTCCATCACGAGGGCTCTATTAATAGTTTACGAGTGTATCAACAGTTAAGAGCTGTTTCAACAGTTAAGGGCTATAACAACAGTTAAGAGCTGTATAAACAGTTTAAAGTTATATCAACAGTTAAGGGCTGTATCAATATTTTAGGGTTGTATCGACAGTTAAGGGTTGTATCAATAGTTAAAGGCTGTATCAACAGTTACGGTATGTATCGACAGTTAAGGGCTGTATCAATAGTTAAGGGTTGTATCGAAAGTAAAGAGCTGTAACAACAGTTAAGGGCTGTTTCAACAGTAAAGGGCTGTATCAACAGTTAAGCGCTGTATAAATAGTTAAAGGCTGTACCAGTAGTTACAGGTTGTATCGACAGTAGAGGACTGTATCGACAGTTAAGGACTGTATCAACAGTTAAGGAATGAATAAACAGTTAAGAGCTGTATCAACAGTTAGGGACTCTATCAAAAGTTAAGGGCTGTATCAGTAATTTAGAGTTGTATTAACAATTAAGGCCTGAATCAACAGTTAGAGCTGTATCAACAGTTAAGGGCTGTGTCAGTAATTTAGAGTTGTATTTACAATTAAGGGCTGTATCAACAGTTAAGGGCTGTATCAACAGTTAAGGATTTATCAACGGTTAAGAGCTGTATCAATAGTAAGGGGCTCTATCAACAGTTAACGGTTGTATCAACAGTTAAGGGCTCTATCAACAATTAAGGATTGTATTAACAGTTAAGGACTATATCAATAGTTAAGGGCTTTATCAACAGTTAAGGGCTATATCGCGGTTAAGGACTGTATCAATAGTCTAGAGCCATATTAACAATTAAGTGCAGTATCAACAGTCAAGGGCTGTATCAACAGTTAAGGGCTCTATCAACAGTTAAGGGATGTATCAATTGTTACGAGTTGTTAAACCAGTTAAGGGCTGTGTCAGCAATAAAGGGCTTTATCAACAGTTAAGCGCTGTATCGACAGTTAAAAGCTGTACCAATAGTTTAGAGTTGTAATGACAGTTAAGGGCTATATCAACTATTAAGGGTTTTATCAACAGTTGAAAGCTGTATTGACAGTTAAGGGCTGTATCATTATGTAGAGTTGTATCGACAGTAAACGAGTTTATCACAGTTACTGGCTGTATCAACGGCTAAGGGCTACATTAACAGTAAATAGCTTTATCAACAGTAAAGGGCTGTATCAACAGTTAAATGCTGTATATATAGTTTAGTGTTGTATCGACAGTTTAGGGCTTTATCAACAGTTACAATATGTATCTTCAGTTATCGACTGTATCAACATTTAAGAACTGTATCAACAGTCAAATGCTGTATCAAAAGTTTAGGGCTGTATCAATAGTTTAGAATTTTATTAACAGTTCAGGGCTGTATCAGCAGTTAAGGGCTTTATCAACAGTAAAGGGCTGTATTGACATTTAAGGGCTGGATCAATAGTTTAGATTTGCAACGTCAGTTAATGGCTATTTCGACAGTTAAGGGCTTTATCAACAGTTAAGGATTGTATCTACAGTTAAGGGTTGTATCAATAATTTTGAGTTGTAGCGACTGTGAATGACTGTATCACAGTTAAAGGCTGTATCAACAGTTATGAGCTACACCAATAGTAAATGGTTGTATCAACAGTTAAGGGCTGTATCAACAGTTAAGGAATGTATCAACAGTTAAAGGTTGTATCAACAGTTAAGGGCTTGATCAACAGTTAAATGATGTATCAATATTTTAGGATTGTATCGACAGTTAAGGGCTGTATCAACATCAGGTGATGTGAGTCAGTTACTTTATGCCCGTGCGTTCATCAAAAGTGCGTGTAATTTGTGTCTTATGTCGCCATAAACCAAATATAGACTACGTTTTATACTGTTCTATCAGTTGTTCAGTCTAGTGTCATTCTAGCATACATTTTGTTTACATTAACTTGAATTTACATGTGAAATGACCTTAGTGACTTAGAGTCAGAGTTAAAATGTTTAAAATACGTTTGGTATTGGTGAATGCCCACAGTAATTGGTATACACGCGAACATATACGGGATATTTATCATATGTGCAGCCTACTGAAACGAATAAAAAAAATCACTGTTCATTGAAGCAGTATGATGGTCTTTTGAAGAATGTATTGATATTGTTATGTCTCAATCTTTATGACGAAAAAAGGCTCTCGTCTGCATAAACTGCTATGTGAATAATTATATTTTCTTATCTATTTTAGCAATAGTTTTATTTAATTTAAGATGTGGAGAGCCTTTTACCGTCATAAATAATAAGATTAAGTCGTTTAAAGAGCTTATTATCTAAAATTGGCCAATAGAGAGCAAAAAATAAATTTAACAGTTATAATTGCCAGATTATATTTCTTCAGAACCAACCGACAGATGTATTCAGATTTGATTTTACTGTCATAGTCCATGTTTAATAATTATATCCAATATCCCATGCTATATATTCATGCTATATATTTACATCATGCAATACTTCATATTTAAATTATATGCTTCAGTTTCCATATCAATAGCAAATGATATTTTATGTTCAAGTTATGTCATATGGCAATTGTCATATCTGTTGTTTATGCATGTTCTGCTTAATGTTTTGTTCTCTCATTATATGATTTTATGTAAATCCCTGAAATAAAGGCAAATATAGAGTATGATATCAGTCAAATATACTTCATAAGATAATAAAAATATATTTACTTTCCGAATGATTTATTTTACATTTGAAATTGATGGGTATAACATTTTAATATAGCACCTGTATGATTTCTATTTAAAACGTGTATAGTTGCAGACATCAATGTCGTTTTTAACAAATAAGTTCAAACAATTTAAAAATTTTGTGTATAATATTCTGTCAACACTTAATTATATATAATGTTCATTGTTAAGAACATTTACTATATTGGAAACAGTTACGTTTGATAGAGAATATTTACCTTTACTAGCCATGCTTTGTTACTAAAGATGTTCGGCACGGTTTCTTTTGTTTTTATAAGTTAGGAGGTTATTTACATTTTATTTTGATAACAGCTTTTTATCATATTCATCCTGAAAAGGTTCAATATTAACAATATCTAATGGCTCATATGAAGTTTTGACATATGTCTTGTATATGATAGTGATTGCTTTACGACCCGTACATCAGACGGATTGTTTTCTGTCTGTGTTTTAATAAATGTGTCAATTACATATCTAAGGAATGGGTGACGATGTCGGCAAAACTTGTCAGGGTTTTGTAAGCAGCACGCCCATACGTAGACTATGGCATAATGAACTGCAAGTGTGTTGACGAATGCACAAAAATGCTGCTTCATGAATGGATCAAGAGGTCTGAGAATAACAGTATCCACGTCAAAATATGCAACGCCGATTTCATGAAAAAAATGTATTTTATAACATTTGCTCGATTATTTCACCCCATTGACAGTTGTATTAAATGCAGTATGCTTTAATCACTGATCACATTAGAAATCATAACATTCTTGAATAGACGGAACGCATGCTCTCTAATTTTGTAATATTTCATTCATTAAGAGGACAAGTGATAATCATGGGTGATTTATCGTCATCTTGATTTGTTAAACCATAACATGATAGGGGGCTATAGTGGAAATATTTACGAAATCAGAAAATCCTTTTTTCCATTTGATACACTGAATTGTTGTTAGAGGATACTACCTGTGTTTTACAAATGGCGAAACATAACTGATCACATTGACTTTATATTTCAGTTCTATTTACAATCGTATGGAACGAAAAATACGCTTAACAAAATATTTGACTTGTCAAATTACCTTAAGCAGAGCAAAGCGTATGTTATACTACAAATATGTTTATGCTCAACAGGAGATGTTGTGATCTGATAAGGTTATATTTGACAGTGAAAGAGATCAAATACAAATGATATTCATTGAAACAAATAAGTAACTAACAAGATATGTACCATGTGTCTTCGTGCAGGACAGCGTAACGAAAGATAATCATGTTACTGCTATAGCACTTCCTAGTGATAATTTTTAAAAAAATGCAACAAAAAAAACAACAGAAATATAAAATGAAAACATCTCTATAAGACGCGCATAGAAGTTAAAATGAAGGTATCGATTTATATAATGTTAAAGTGCACTGAAACTTATAATATACAGACTTGCACGTCTAGAACATAAACCAATTCTATATATCTCATGTGCAATGAAGGTATCGATTCATATAATGTTAAAGTGCACTGACACTTATTATATACAGACTTGCACGTCTAGAACATAAACAAATTTTATATATCGCATGTGCAATGAAGGTATCGATTCATATAATGTTAAAGTGCACTGACACTTATTATATACAAACTTGCACGTCTAGAACAGAAATCAATTATATATATCTCATGTGCAATGAAGGTATCGATTCATATAATGTTTAAGTGCACGGACCCTTATTATATACAGACTTGCACGTCTAAAACAGAAACCAATTCTATATATCGCATGTGCAATGAAGGTATCGATTCATATAATGTTAAAGTGCACTGACACTTCTTATATACAGCCTTGCACGTCCAGAACAGAAATCAATTATATATATCTCATGTGCAATGAAGGTATCGATTCATATAATGTTAAAGTACACTGACACTTCTTATATACAGCCTTGCACGTCCAGAACAGAAACCAATTCTATATATTTTATGTACAATCAACAATTAAATACATGTCTAACCCACTTTTATTTTATTAACTTACAAAAATAAAATAATTGAAATTTGACTAGGTACCAGAAGCGATTAATTGATGATTTTTTTATTAATTAAGTGATTTCATATTGGCCTAGTTATTTGTCCTCAGAAATCCATTTTGGCATATGGCAATCTTTGGACCAATCACAAGGCCAATATTACTTAATTAATATCATTATAATATTAACTATCGTAACAGGAGCGTTACACGCCGTAACGACTCACTACACAGTTGCGCCTCTTTCTGCAACGGTAACATGATTCTTGATCTTAAAAAAATGTCCTATGTAATTTGGTTTGAAACATTCTCAAAATGGATTAAAGTGGTTGTGATTTATTGCTGCAGATGAGTATTAAAACCCCCGGCATATACTACCATGTCACTGGTGTTAAAAAGTGACTTTCATAGTATTTTAAAAGATGCGTGTATTTATGAGTATTTGAGGATCGTTTCGTAAACAATATATAAGGGAGTCACTGCACCGTCCTAAAAAGGCAAGATTGTGAACTTTCCAGTGAGTGTATATTTTCACGTGGGGATACTTTCCTGCTATGAAAAAAATCTTTGTGAAAATTATATGTGTTCCTGGCGTTCCTTTCGGATGTTTTAACATCTGGCAAAAATTATCAAAAATCTGTACGCATATACTATAAAGTATTAACTTTCATTTGGCTTTGTTTATTTAAGTTTAATAGGTAACATTCAAAAACTTGTACCGGAGCTTGTCCGCACATTCAGCAGTGATGCTCAAAATTGTTTTTGCCCCGCTTTATATCAACCCCGGTGTTATGCTTAGATGTAAATATAGTATAAATTTTATTTTATCTGCATCACATTTATAATATTATCAAAGGATATGCAATAGTAATTTAATAATGTCATTAAAACAATTTTAAATTAATATTGGTTATTTTACAAGGAGAAAACAGCGAAAATCGTCTGAAAAATACGTACCACAAGGAGGTGCTGTTAAAGGGAAACGGCGGTACTATAATAATTAAAAACAAAGCTTAAATGAAAGCGAAGATTAATTTAGCCAGATGTCAAAAAATTCGGTATCTTAAGTTTATATTTATCAAAATAAGGTATTGATAATTTGTTCATAGAATGTACACTTACTGCAAATTATAAAATAATGATAACTGGTTGTTAATAATTGTGTATCATTATTCCTATCATTATAATAAGTTTAAACATAACATACCTGCTTTTCGTTGATATGCCCATATTTAACACATTACTCGCACACTTCAAATGATATTGACACAGGCGGTTTACATTACGAGGGACATTCATTAAACACTCTCGATACTAGTTCTGGGTATATATATATATATATTTGAATGCAGTTTAACCATTATTCCTATTGGAAATATTTACCTTAAACATACCCTACCTGTGTCCCCATGGTATTTTCATATTGATTTATTGTACTTGATGTTTTCCCATCAATCTCATGAAATCGATTCAAGTATTTAAATCATTTAATATTTGTTATGAGTATGTTTCTTTTTAAGCGTGGTTTCACGCTATTTCAATCACATAACAATATCACTTGTATCAGGATTTATTGGCTGAGGAAGAGGTCAGAGCGGTGAGAGATATGTGGTTGCTTGGCAACAACTTATGAAACCACTCGATCATGGCGGTCCCTTTATACCAGTTCCAGACAGCAGCACCATAACATGCATCGTCGAGACGTTTTAGTTCACGTCGGCCCGTTAGCTGTATTTTTACAACCGATCTTGTTAACCGAATAGCATAATGTCAGAATAAAATGACAATCACAGAATATGATGATGAAAAGGTTCATTCTGTCAGCTGGTAAGCAGACAAGCTGAAAAAGCAAAATGAAAATGATTAACCCTGCTAGCAAAATGCTATTTGGTTTCATTCTGCCAGTAAAAATAACTGATGCTGCCGGCAGAAGAGCAAAATGACATGTAAGAAGAAAGATAGAATAAATTGATAACTTTTATTTTAAAACGTGAAATATCATTTTAATCAGCGAATTTAGGTTTATAAAATTTTTGGTATAGCTTATATAAATTGCCTTCCCATCAAATGGCAGAACGAAACTATGGAAAAAATTTCTGCAAGCAGAACGCATAATTGGTTTGATGTTCTGCTTGCAGAATTAATAAAACCATCTGCTAGCAGAATGACAGAATGATAATTACAGTATGCCAAAATGACGAGACTTATTTTACTAGCAAATTTAAGACTAAAAATGGTTCACCTGTCTAAATCATTGAACAGCAGATTAGTTAACTAAATAACAATCTACCATCGGGATAGCAGAACGAATAACAAATATTGCGCTAACAGAACAATTAGAATGGAAAGGTTTGCTTTACTTGCAAAATATATTGATACTGTTTGTAATTTTCTTAATTCACGTTTTCATAACTAGCGTGATGCCACTGATAAAAAATGTAACTACTTATTTAAACTTGTATACTGTGGTACTTCCTTGTTTTGGACACGTTGCGTTCTTCCAATGGAACCTTTTTATCAGACAGTATTATGAAAAGAGTGTTTTTTTTGGGCAAATTTTCGGATGAGTATATTTTCGATGTTTCCTGAGTCCAGTTGTCAGTATATAAATCCATAATATATAAGTCATTTCCGACACAAAATTTATTGGTTTGGCAGAGGCTTTGTTATTGTGTCTGATTTGCATTGAAGCTAGGCGCGCTCGCCGTAGTCTGGTCTGTACATTTATGTCTTGGTTATTCACAAATACTTCTCTCTCTCTCTCTCTCTCTCTCTCTCTCTCTCTCTCTCTCTCTCTCTCGAACTTTCTGAGTGTCCCTCTAAATGATGCAGATATATTTCATCATTTACAGTGTTAATTTTCCAGCGCGCCTAGTCAACTGTATCAGGGCGGCTTAAATATCACCACCTTTGATGAACGTGTATTACGAGTACGTTTAAAATTATGGTAATGTTTATACGATACAATCTAAATTATCGTATTTTACATCCAGGTAATTATTTCATATTTCCTATAGGACATGACATTTCATGGGTACTTGAGGTACGCCAATATTTATTTTTGTAATGAATGTTGTTTTTTTTCATCGCCTACACAGCAGTGGATTCTCCATTTTACATCGAATAATTTCAAACATCTTGACGCGACTGTGTTATAAAAATAACAATTACACCAATCCAAACGATTGCCTATGTTCAAGCATTGCTTTAATTCAAATATACCCCGATTTGATTCAGATGGTAATGCTCTTATCGGAGTTAATATCTTCGATTATAAAGTATAATTATTAATTTAATACAAAAAAACATTATTAATTTAATGTAGATCAACATTATATATAATGGTCGCGGATTTGAACCCATTCCAGTTAAAAAATTTATGTCTTAAAAATTTCTTGCGTAAGAAAAACTGTTGTTTTTGGATTCATGTATGATATCTGGGACGTTTATATAGTATTACATTTTTTATTCATTCATGTATGATATCTGGGGCGTTTATATACACTATTTATTCATTCAAGTATGATATCCAATGAATACCAATGGCTACCTTTGATTACCAATGATATTAATGACTAGCAATGGTTACCAATGACTACCAATGATAACCAATGACTACAAATGATACCAATGAAACCAATGACTACCAATGACAACCAATGGCAACCAATGACACCAATGACCATCAATGATACCAATGATTACCAATGATTACTATCGACTTCCAATGATACCAATGACTAGCAATGGTTATCAATGACTAGCAATTCATTAAATGTAGATCAACATTATATATAATGGTCGCGGATTTGAACCCATTTCAGTTAAAAACCTCATGTCTAAACAGTTTCTTGCGTAAGAGATGCTGTGGTTTTCGGATACATGTATGATATCTTGGAAGTTTATATACACTATTTACTCATTCATGCATGATATCTGGGGCGTTTATATACACTATTTATTCATTCATGTATGATATTTGGGAAGTTTATATACACTATTTATTCATTCATGTATGATATCTGGGAAGTATATATACATTATTTATTCATTCATGTATGATATCTGGGAAGTTTATATACACTATTTACTCATTCATGTATGATATCTGGGAAGTTAATATACACTATTTATTCATTCATGTATGATATCAGGGAAGTTTATATACACTATTTATTCATTCATGTATGATATCTGGGAAGTTTATATACACTATTTACTCATTCATGTATGATATCTGGGAAGTTTATATACACTATTTACTCATTCATGTATGATATCTATCTGGGGCGTTTATATACCCTATTTATTCATTCATGTATGATATTTGGGAAGTTTATATACACTATTTATTCATTTATGTATGATATCTGGGAAGTTTATATACTCTATTTATTCATTCATGTATGATATCTGGGGCGATTATATACACTATTTATTCATTCATGTATGATATCTGGGAAGTTTATATACACTTTTTATTCATTCATGCATGATATCTGGGAAGTTTATATACACTATTTATTCATTCATGTATGATATCTGGGGCGTTTATATACTCTATTTATTCATCCATGTATGATATCTGGGGCTCTTATATACACTATTTTTTTCATTCATGTATAATATCAGGGGCGTTTATATACATTATTTATTCATTCATGTATGATATCTGGGGCTCTTATATACACTATTTTTTTCATTCATGTATAATATCAGGGGCGTTTATATACATTATTTATTCATTCCTATATGATATCTGGGGCGATTATATACACTATTTTTTTATTCATGTATAATATCAGGGGCGTTTATATACATTATTTATTCATTCATGTATGATACCTTGGGAGTTTATATACGCTGTTTATTCATTCATGTATGATATCTGGGACATTTATAAACTATTAACTCATTCATGTATGATATCTGGGGCGTTTATGTACGCTATTTATTAATTCATTTATGATATCTGAGGGGTTTATGTACGCTATTTATTAATTCATGTATGATATCTGGGGGGTTTATATACGCTATTTATTTATTCATGTATGATATCTGGGTGTTTATATACGCTATTTTTTTATTCATGTATGATATCTGGGGCGTCTATATATACATTATTTATTCATTCATGTATGATACCTTGGGAGTTTATATACGCTGTTTATTGATTCGTGTATGATATCTGGGGCATTTATAAACTATTTACTCATTCATGTATGATATCTGGGGCGTTTATGTACGCTATTTATTAATTCATTTATGATATCTGAGGGGTTTATGTACGCTATTTATTATTTCATGTATGATATCCGGGGCGTTTGGGGCGTTTATATACGCTGTTTATTTATTTATGTTTGATATCTGGGCGTTTATATACTCTATTTATTTATTCATATATGACATCTTGGGCGTTTATATACACTTTTTATTTATTTATGTATGATATCTGGGGCGTTTATATACGCTATTTATTTATTCATGTATGACATCTGGGGCGTTTATATACACGTTTTGTTTATTTATGTATGATTTCTGGGGCGTTTATATACGCTATTTATTTATTCATGTATGATATCTGGGGCGTTTATATACACTTTTTATTCATTTATGTATGATTTCTGGGGCGTTTATATACGCTATTTGGTCATTCGTGTATGATATCTGGGGTGTAAATATATACACTTTTTATTAATTCATGTATGATATCTGGGGCGTTTATATATACACTATTCATTCATTCATGTATGATATCTAGGGCGTTTGTATACACTATTTATTCGTTCTATTTATGTAGTTTGTGGAAACTAAGTTACTTTGTCTGTTTCGAGCGGGCTTCATAAATAAATATTTCATGTTCGTTGGGCAAAACATTAATTCTCGTTATGAAGAGCCTAATAGTTTCGCTAATTCTCAGCCAATAGTTCCCAACATAAGTAGTTCACAGTCCACAATAAACGATTGGTTTCCTAATGCAAAAGCAATTCGGTAGCAACAACCGTGCGTAGTGAATCAGATTATGATACAACTCTACTAATTCGCGGCGATCTGAACACATCAAGTAATATGCCTATATGTCGATATTATTAGCCATACAGCAACACGTGCGAGACTTGTATCGTGAAAAATCCAAAGCAGTCCGAATGCAGCGCACCAAGAACGAAACTGAGAGGAACCAGCAAAACGATTTGGATACAACTTCCGGCTCAAATATAAGAGTCAGTAAAGATTTTCCAGTTAGAGTGAGGAAGTTTCGCGCTTTATTGATACCATTCCTGAAGGAATCCCTTGCAAAGGGATGAAATGCGTACCTTCGATTTAATAAACGTATAATAAACCAGCGTCCATATACGTATGATAGTGCCAAAGGACGACCTTTTCCGGCTTTGAGACACATATAGGACTTGCCGGTGCAACAATAAATTTTGAACCTGTTGAAAAATGACCCCATGGGTCACTTTTCAACGGATGAGTGATCATTTTTTTTTATTTTGAAAACTGACCCCGACCGTTATTAAATGACCCACCCACTCGTGAAAAATTTACCCTCGTCAAAATCTTATCACCAATAGTTTCCAACTGACCGAACAGTCGGCCGGATCACATATCAATATTGAAAACTGCTTTAATTATAAATGCGGATGTTCTCGTGGATGTAAAATGTGAATTATAACCGGAAAATGTTGATAAACGATATATAAAATGTCCGGTATGCTAAAGATACGCTGTTTCATTGGTGATAACACGTGTGTTATCGGAATGGTGTTTGTTGGAATTGCTTTTCGTTAGATAAGTGTGGTTGTTGTTTCACAAATTAGGGATGCGATGAAACATTTCTACATCAACTCTCTCTGTGTCTCTGTCTCCCTCTCTTTGTTACCTAGGCAGCGGCGTCATACTTTCGGTTAAAATTTTGCATGCAAGTTACTATCATGCCAATATCTTAGTGACCACCTACTGGTTTGATTTCAAACTTTACCAAGTCTTCAAGGTTATCAAACAATCAAGTTAATTAACTCTTGGTAGAATTTAATGCCAATAATGACAATTAGTCGACTTAGAAATGCTGGTTAAAGTTTTCCGAGCATCTTGATATCATGCACATATCAATGTAACCTCATCTGTGATTGATTTGAAACTACACTAACGCCTTCGTGTTATTAAATATAGTCTCCCAGCTATGTCCCATACCTCTGATGGTGATTTTGACAACAATTATACCCATTTTCTGCATTTGTACATGTTTCACATTCAACACTTATCTGATCCACGGAGAGAGCTGAATTTATATTGGAAGACTTTGTGGCCGAATCCAATTTCTATATTATAAATAGAAATAAAATATTTTAAAACCACAAGTTCTCTCTCACTAAAACGTTTAATGACCCAGAAACAGATATTGAAGCCAAAACTTAAAAACACTCACGTGTGCGTGAATAGTGGATGTGTGTAACAAATAATATAACTTGGTTAGGTCTTTAGTATGTATTGATAAAGCAGTACGAAAAGTCCAGCGCACTGTCTTACGGACATGTTTTGTTTTTCTACCATTGCCTTCCTACTTTCGATGCAATTCATTACCTTGTTTGTAATATGCAAATATATTTCAAAATTGTTGTTAAAAGGAGTTTCCTTGCATTATATAACGACATGATTAAATAAAATGGTTCAAGAGGCGTAGATACGTTTTGGCGTATATTTTCTTTTGTTTTTAGGGGGCTGGATATTCTTAATTTTTACCTTGAATTCACTGTTTTATAACCAATTAAATACATAGCTAACCAATGTGATGTATTAAGGTTTGTTCACTTTAGTAATAAAGGGGAAAAATAAATAACATTAATGGAAGACATTTTAAATAGGGATTTGCCAATGAAGTACTCTTTTAGGACCTATATTGTGTAAAAGGGGTGGTTCAGATGTGTCGTTTTGGGGGGTTCATATATCTACTTTAACTTAAATTCGCATCCTGATCCCCCTAAATTAGAAAATACGCAAGGATTAATCCTCTCACAAAATATGTTTGTGAAAAAAATCCTCTTCTTTTTTCAAGATATGACACCTGCAAACTAGTAAAAAACAACACAACATCTAGTTTCAGTTATAAATATTTATTACAAAATATACACATTGACTAATCAAAACTAAAATTAAGATAGAACCTAAAATATGCGAAACCTGTTCTGGCAGAGAAGGATTAATCCTTGCTATGTGCGATTTGGAAGTATCTTAATTGATAAAACACAATATATGCAACCCCTTCTCTGGCGGACAAGGATTAATCCTTGCCATATCAAATTTGGATGTATCTTAATTAATAAAACACAAAATATGCAACCCCTTCTCTGACAGAGAAGGATTCATCCCAAAAACTACAATTAATCCTTTTCTGATACTAAAATCTCAAAATTCGCTGGATTGCTTCACGTGGAGTTTTAATTATTATAATCACGAGATAACTTATTTGAACTACATGAAACCGTCAAATAGGTCCTAAAAAGACCAGGTGTTAGCGATTATTGAACGATCAAACACCTTTTGGGAGTAGGAGCAACGGACAAGAGAAAGTGTATCAGTTACTTGTAAAAAGTCTTTGGTTCTGCTTCGGTTCATTTTGGGGCCAACAAATATTTCACCTGGCTCCTGTTTTACCATCATTTACTTAAATAATTAAAAACTTAAATCTACGAAACGTAGACAGGTGTTGGTGATTTTTGCTGGCTCCAGTAAAACTGCATATTGTTTCATTCATATCGATAATATAATAGAGAAACCAGTCAACACTTAGTTAAGTTTTTAAGTATTAATGTAAATCGTTTGTAAAGCGATCATTTGGCACATGAAATTGAGTTTTATGTACAAGCATCGGATCAGTTGTTACTGTTATGAATACATTACCAGCTCCAAGTGCCATTGTCACAGTGTGTACGTAACCTACTAGGAGAGGACAGTATGTAAGCGGTTCAGTAAGCTCAGACGGTACAGCATTCGCTCTCTAAGCGAAGGGTCCCGGGTTCGAGTCCCGGACTGACTGCATATTTTTCTCGTCCTGTAACATTTGGCGCCCAACATGGGGCTGATATTTACCTTGTTTTAGTTGTGTTTTAATTTGATGTATTTTCTATATTTTGATATTCAAATTAACTACATGGCTGTATGTTAATATGTACGATGGTTAAGTTTACTAAGATTGAATCATATGTATTATTTTACTTTGTACCCTTAATATAAGCGTGAAGTATTGTTTCACGCTCGAGTAGCGTGCCTCGTATCAATTGTCTGGTATATGCCATCAGGTCAACATTCGGATAAAATGTAAATAAAACTGACTTCCAGAATAATTTACTGAGAAGTATGGAACTTAAAATTCAATACATGTACTAGGCTGGTTTAAGTATGACTATAACAATAATCTAAGTGTTATTAACTTTTTTTATTTTCAAAAGTAAAAAAGCATAATGTAACATTCAATAAAATTTCAAAATAGAACTAATCAATAAAAATATATGTGAATTTCAAATTATATTTCGTCCAGTTATCTCATTTAATAAATAAATTATCAGCTTTAACTGAGTATGCATATTGTTTAATTTAACGTTACTTTAAATAAAGCACCAAAATTACTGTTTAAAATGTGTATTAGATAAATTTCACTTTAAAATGGTTACTTCTTACTTTCTACACTTAACAGATGAATAATGAACTCTAGTTATAAATCAAACAAAACAAAAAATGGCAATGAAATACCTTAAAAAAAAGTGAATTTCGGAGTTCCTTCACTCGATATTATTATTTGTACACCGGACAGTGGAGCATCAGAAAGCTCATCCTGCGCCGACCATACTGTGATGACTCGCGACGTCATAAACTGTCGTTCGTCCACGCGAAACAATATTGGGCTTATCGCGTGACGTCCTACGACTTTATCGGGGTACATCGGCTACCGTCGTAAGCTATAACATAATTTGACGTCATTAGAGTGCAATAGCACTTATTGTCTACCACCGTTCGCCATCGTAGTCCATCTTATACCTACTCAGACTTTGTGGGACCATGGCTTAACTTATCGCTTAAAATTTAAGATTAAAACACTATATTGAAATAAGTTCTATCAAAATTGGCTTCAAGTTAACAAACAACTAATTATTCTATATGGTTCTCACATTTAAAAAAGAATCTTCACTCCTATAAACTTTAATTTTCAATAAACATACAATGATGCTGACGTTTTGAAGTTTACTATACTAGCTAGTCGCTATGGCAATAATTCCCATCATGCAATACTGTCAACATTCCAAATGGTCGATCAAAACAACAAAACAATAACATTTACGGATAACTAATTTCATTTACCCATGTAACTAGATCAACAACGACGTTGTTAAAATATTCACTATTGGGTAAAAGATTGCAACTTAACATGAAATGTAAAACAAGACAATATATTTAAAAAAGAGTAAATGAATTCTTTGAATATATGTCCGACGATAAACTATCTGCTGCAAAAATACGGGACATTGCAATATCCATACATTATTAAGTTGAATATCATAGTGCTTCAATGAACAGTGGCTTTTTTATCCGTTTCAGTAGGCTGCACATACAATAAATAGCCGTATACGTTCGCATGTATACCGATCATTTTGGACATTCACCGATATTAAACGTTTTTAAAACATTTTAACTATGACTCTGAGTCACTTTGTAGTAAATGTTAAAAAAGGCAATTTCACATGTAATTTCAAGTTAATTTAAACAAAATATATGCCTGAATGATACTAGACTAAACAACTGATAGTACAGTATAAAACGCTGTCTATATTTTATTTATAGCGACATTAGACACAAATTACACGCACTATAAACGCATTGGCATAAAGTACTCACATCACCCGATGTTGATACAGCCCTTAACTGTCGATACAACCCTAAACTATTAATACACATTTAACTGTTGGTACAGCCCTTAACTATCGATACAACTCGAAATTATTTATTCATGATTTAACTGTTGATACAGCCCTTAACTGTCGATACAACCCTAAACTATTAATACATCATTTAAATGTTGGTATAGCCCTTAACTGTTGATACAGCCCTTAACTGTTGATACAGCCCTTAACTGTTGATACAACCCTAAACTATTAATACATCATTTAAATGTTGGTATAGCCCTTAACTGTTGATACAGCCCTTAACTGTTGATACAGCCCTTAACTGTTGATACAACCCTAAACTATTAATACATCATTTAAATGTTGGTATAGCCCTTAACTGTTGATACAGCCCTTAACTGTTGATACAGCCCTTAACTATTGATACAACCCTTTACTGTGATACAGCACTTAACTTTTGATACAGACCTTAACTGTTGATACAGCTCTTAACTGTTGATATAGCCCTTAACTGTTGATAAAACACTTTACTGTTGATGTAGCTCTTAGCTGTTGATACAACCCTTTACTGTGATACAGTCGTTAACTGTTGGTACAGCCCTTAACTGTTGATACAGCCCTTAACTGTTGATACAGCCCTTAACTGTTGATATAACCATTAACTGATAATACAGCCCTTAACTGTTGATACAGCCCTTAACTGTCGATACAGCCCTTAACTGTTGATACAACACTAAACTATTGATACAGCCTTTTATTGTTGATAAAACTCTTAACAGTCGTTACAACTGTAAACTATTGATACAGCCCTTAACTGTCGATACAGCCCTTAACTGTCGTTACAACTGTAAACTATTGATACAGCCCTTAATTGTCGATACAGCCCTGAACTGTCGATACAACCCTTAACTGTTGATAAAGCCCTTAACTGTTGATACAACCCATAACCGTTAATACAACTCTACACTAATGATACAGCCCTTAACTGTTGATACAGCTCTAAACTTTTGATTCAGCCCTTACCTATTGATACAGCCCTTAACTGTTGATACAGCTCTAAACTTTTGATTCAGCCCTTACCTATTGATACAGCCCTTAACTGTTGATACGTACCTTAACTGATGATAGAGCACTTAAATGTTAAAACAACTCTAAACTGTCGATACAACACTAAACTATTGGTACAGCCTTTAACTGTTGATACAACACTTAACTGTTGATATAGCCCTTAACTGTGACACAGTCGTTAACTGCCGATACAACTCTAAACTATTGATACAGCCCTTAACTGTCTATACAGCCCTCAACTTTCGATAAGACCCTTAAAAGTTGATATAGCCCTTAACTGCCGTTACAATTCTAAACAATTGATACTGTCCTTAACTTTCGATACAGCCCTTAACTGTTGATACAACTCTAGACTAGTGATACAACTCTTAACTGTTAATTCAACCCTTAACTGTTAATACAACCCTCAACTGTTGATACAGCCATAAATTGTTGTTAGAGCCCATAACTGTTGATTTGTGCGTTAACTGTTGATACAATCATCTAACTGTAAATGCAACTATGAATTTTTGATACAGCCCTTAATTGTTGATACAACCCTTAACTGTTAAAACAACTCTAAACCACTGACACAGCCCTTAACTATTGATACAGCCCTAAACTGTTGATACAGCTCGTTACTGTTGATACAGCTCGTAACTGTTGGTACAGCCAATAACGTAATCTAGACTATTGATACAGCCCTTAACTGTTAATACAGCCCTCAATTTAACAATCTGGGTTATACTTTTTAATCAACTGCATGAGTTAATTAAATATAATATTCATGTTAAGCAATGTTTATATTTTGGAAATATTAATATACACCAGGTCCTGAAAATATTTTAAGCACTCTCTGAAAATTTCCACCAGTTTAATCGCGACCACAATTGCAAATTCTAAAATCCTGGGTTGCCGGATATGGAAACTGAACCCGTCAGTAGCCAATCTGCAAGAACTGTCACCATTTTTGCACCGAGAATAGCAAAATAGACCTGGACCCGATGTCTAACTGGTGGCATGAGGAGGAGGGTTGAATCGACCATTCAGGCACGCGATTGTTACTGGTGATTATGTCACAAAATGTCATGTTAGAGTAATATTCTCGCTTTTTAATAAAATCTATTTACTTGAAAACGTATTTTAAACTCTACGTCCTTATACTAAAAACATGTATATTTTTGGTGAGGAAACACCACTTCGTGGCGGATTTCTGATTGAAAGGTTCTCGCTATACATACATCACAATGTTTTCTTTTAGCTTAGTTTGCCGGTCATCTCATGACAGCACTATCATTCATTGTCAAATGCCTAACTAATTTCAAGATGTATATTTATGTTCATTAAAGGGAGTATATCAGGAAAAAACATCACATCGTCATACTGATTCTTTCTATGACGAAACCATTGTTACTTTGTGTAAAGCTGTATAACGGATCAAATTGAAATCCAAATGAAACCAAGTGACTCATTTGCGTAGTCAAAGTTAGGAAACCCCTATTCAATATAGTAATTTGGCATGTTTAAATATATATATTGGAAATACGGGTTCAGTTAGTATATATATATATATATATATATATATATATATAAGCATGATTTATATAGCCAATTTTAAACTTTTGAAAAATTATAATAAATTCCCTTAAAGGTAAATACGCATTCAATGCATGTACATTATGACATGTGGCACAATAGACGATATGTTGTTTTCTTTCCTGAATGATACATTCTCTTGAAACTTAGGGTCTACATGATACCACGTGTGATATGTATATGCATGCGTACTTATGTTTCGTGCATCGCCGCCGCGTGCTAAGTATATTTGGCATGCTTTCTTTGCGATATTGTTTAATTTAGCAGGGTCTGTGCATTTTGCTTTAACTTTTTTTGATAATAGCTTTTCATCATATTCATCCTGAAAAAGTTCAAAGTCAACAATATTCAATTGCTCATTCGAAGTCTTGATATAGGTTTTGTATATGCGAGTGATTGCGCTTGGACCCGTACACCCGAGTGAACCTGATTTGTCTTTATTCATACATCCGCCTTTTTCAATTAAAGTGTCAATTATATATCGCAGGAACGGGTGACGAGGTCTGCAAAACATGGCGGAGTTTGTAACTAGCATGTTCATATTGAAGGCTATGGCATAATGCTCTGCTGGTTCGTTGACGAATGCACAAGAATGCTGCTTCATGAACGGTTCAAGTGGCTTCACACTTACTGTATCCAGGTCAAAATACGCACCACCGAACTCATGAAGAAACACATACCGTATAAGATTTGCTCGATTATTATTCGTCACTGAAAATATTAATAAATGCAATATGCATTAATCAAATTCATCAGAGTCGAAATCAGTTATTGTAATGTATTAATTTCAGCCACATTTGTTTGTAAAATGAAAGTTTTTATCATATCTAAAAATGAAATTGATCTCGAAATAATATATTTTGTTGTGGACTTCAATTAATATGTTCCGTTTGTTGTGATGAAAATATTAAGTAATTAAGATAGTATTCTATTACATATATGAAACTGATATTATATATTAGCATCATCACAATAATGGATAATTTGACACAAAAATGAAAATTAAAAATGAAAGAACTTCTTTCGGATGAAGACTGTAACATCAATAATTTAAATACAACTGCAATCTAAATTTCCTAGCCAACATTCTTAAAATATATATTCTTCCATGCTTTATGGTGATCACCTAGCATTACTTTTAGTTTATTAAATAATAATTCTATTATGTCATATGCCTTATCAAGAATGATTACATGTTTTAAACAGTTCAATACACTAAAAAAAGACTGGGTTGGACGTGTATTGGAGTTTGAAACAATGCCATTCTCGATGGACACGCAAAAACCACTATGTCAAACAAGGGTGATTTGTTTTCACCAGACAACATAATTTCCAAGAGCATATACATAAAACTTAACGTGTACATTTCGATTGGCGACACATTATTTTACCATCAAATATGGGTAACATAATATAAAAATGAAACATAAACCAATTGAAATATTTGTATTGGAAAAAGTAACTGCTATCAAATATCTCATTTTGAATCACACGCAACAATGTTTTATAAAGTTATTCCGTTAATCTGCATAATACAATCAACTATATGTTCAACAGGATAATTGTGACAAGTTAATGTTAAATTTGGCAGGAGATATTGTGATAAGATAATGTTAAATTTGGCAGGAAATATTGTGATAAGATAATGCTAAAATTGGCTGGAGATATTGTGATAAAATAATGTTTAATTTGACATCAGATATTGTGATAAGATAAATGAAATGTTAAATTTGACAGGAAATATTGTGATAAGATTATGTTACATTTGGCAATATATATTTTGATCAGATAATGTTACATTTGGCAGAATATATTGTGATAAGATAATGTTAAATTTGACAGGATATAATTGATAAAATAATGTTAAATTTGGAAGGACATATTGTGATAAAGATCATGTTAAATTTGATAGGAGATATTGAGATTAAGTCTTTAAATTTGACAGAGATAATGTGAAAACACAATGTTAAATTTGGTTTGAAATATTATGATAAGATAATGTTAAAATTGGCAGGAGATATTGTGATAAGATAATGCTAAATTTGACAAGAGATAATTTGATATAATAATGTTAAATTTGGCAGGATATATTGTGATAAGATAATTTTATAATTGGCAAGAGATATTGTGATAAGATAATGTTAAATTTGACAGGAGATTATTTGATAAAATAATGTTAAATTTGACAGGAGATATTGTGATGAATATCATGTTAAATTTTATAGGAAATATTGTGATAAGATGCATTAAATATTAAATTTGGCAGGAGATTTTTGATAGTGTACATTAAATGTTAAATTTGGCAGGAGATGTTGTGATAAGATAACTTTAAATTTGACAGGAATTATTGTGATAGTATCATGTTAAATTCGAAAGGCGATATTGTGATAAGATGTAGATTTGATGAAGATAATGTTTTAAGATAATGTTAAATTTTACTGAAGATATTATGATAAGATGTTAAATATGACAGGAAATATTGTGATAAGATAATATTATATTTGACAGGTGGTATTGAGATAAGATGCTAAAATTGATAGGAGATAATTTTATAAGATGATGTTAAATTTTACAGGAGATATCATAATAAGATGTTAAATATGACAGGATATATTGTGTTAAGGCAATGCTAAATTTGACAGGAGATATTGTGATAAGATAATGTTAGATTTGACAGTTGATATAGAGATAAGATGTTTAATTTGATAGGATATATTGTGATAAGATTATGTTAAAATTGACAGGTAATATTTATGAGATAATGTTCAATATGACAATGGAATAGAGAAAATGCAAACAATAAGTAGATTCACGCGCAAATAACATTACATTTGTATCACGTGTCTTCATTTAGTTTCATGTAATGAACGATAACAATTCGTCCGTGGCCGAGTGGTCTAAGGCATCGTATCAAGATCATTTACCTCTCGCCGCTAAATTTATAGGTTCGAACCGCGCTCAGTCCAAAAACTTCATGTGAAAAGGTTACTTGCAGTTACAGTAGAACGGTGGTTCTACTCTGATTAGTACTGAGGTTGGTCTTACATTAACATCAAATCTGGGTAGGCGATATGTAGCACAAAATGTGTTGAAAATGGCGTTAAACCTTAAGAATGATTTTGCTAAAAAGCGACAAAAAGTCAAGTATTATAGAACATTATAGAATACGTGCATTTATTTGTAATAAAAGACGAACATGAGTATTTGTTAAATATGACAGTCCATTCGACATTGAAAAGTAAGAAAATAGATAACCAATAGGAGTCTTAGCATTTGTATGTATACATATAATTTTGTAACGAAGACGACACAAAGCCAAATATTATAGATTAATATGGATTACTGGTAATTATTTCCAATAAAAGACGAGCATAAGTCCATTATAAATTAATTGCTAGATTATCATCCAAATTTTTCCTAAAAAAGGGGAGGGCGGGAGGATTTTTTTTTTGTTTTTAAATGTTGATGTTTTTTTAATAATATATATACATATACATTGTATATATATTTTTTTATTTTTTTTATGAAAATAAAAAGGATCGGGGCGGCGGGGATGATAATCTAGCGATTATTTCATTATGGCCTAAGAGTTAAATATAACAGTTGATTCAGTATTGAAAGTATGACGATATATAACCAACAGGAAGGAGACTAAGAAAACCAAAAGGACACAGGAAATAAAACAGCATGACTACAACTATAACGAGAGATAGCCAAAAAAAGCGTATTACAATTACAACAATAAATAAATTACATATAAACAAAGTGACGATTCGGGTCACTGCCCAGGAACGGTCGTAGCAAACGACGTTATTTGGGAGTTTATATATGGTTTACGATGTTACCAAATCTCTCTCTTCACGGTGGAACCCAACCTCTCGCCAGAAGACAAAGTGCCAGTGAAAACAATATAAATTTGATCAAAACACTTAGTGTTTGTACATGTATATAATGTCAAGTTTTATTTGATAAATAAATATAATTAACATGACATGAAAAAAAAATGTGGGTTAACACAACACAGTGCACTAATATTATCACGATGTAATGAATACTATACATATCTATAAAAGTGTTAAAAATATGATAACAACATGTGTATTGATACGCAACAGTTCCAATAGGGTACTATATATTGCTTGGATATGGTACCATAAATACAATCTGTTCACACGTTGAAATGTACAAATAGATTGAATCAAACGTCTGATAAAAGGAACATAGCAGGTAAATCAACAATTGATAATGTATAGTTGTTTAATAAACACAACGTACCTGGATAACTGTCATATATTTTAAGCAGCTCCGGGTATCGTTCTTTGATAAGTTTTCGAGCAGTCTCCATCGTCCAAAAATAATACTTCCATTTTGGCGGTCCATTGTGACCCACTAGTCCCTTGATATTTTCCACGAATTCAGTAGGTATTATAGCATCGTTCCATACCTGATGTATTATCCGTGGCATGAGGGTTTTATCTTCATTTTCTTTTATTTCAGCATCGTGTATGTTATATTCGTCCCTGATTTCTGTCGTGTTCTTATGGATTAGCACACCTGCTTTGTTGGCATACATATATATCATATATGTAATCAGAATAGATGCCAGTAGGCGAATGTAAAATCTGAAAATTAATAAATGATATTAAGTAAACTGAATGATGATGTTAATATTTATATTGTTTAAATAACGCCTCATAACTTTACCTGTTGTGTTTTCGTGTCTTCATCCCCCCCCCCCCCACCCCACGCTTCACACTAATAGTACAAATAGCCTAATTTGTCGTGTTTTCGTGTCTTCAACCCGGCTACACACCAACAAGACTTTGTGTTTTCGTGTCTTCAACCCGGCTACACACCAACATGACAAATAACGTAATTTGTCTTGTTTTCGTGCCTTCGACCCGGCCACACACCAACAGGAAAATTAACGTAATTTGTCGTCTTTTCGTGTCTTCAACCCGGCTACACACCGACAAGACAAATAACGTAAATTGTTGTGTTTTCGTGTCTACAACCCTTCGTCTCGCGAACACGACGAATAACGTTATCTGTCGTGATTTTGTGACTTCGCCCGGCAGACTCACCAACACGACGAATATTGTTATCTGTCATTATTTTGTGTTTTTGCATCAAGTTGAGTTGTTTAGAAATTCTTTAGAAATCATACGTTCAATGCCGGTGTGATTTGCATTCTTTATTATTTGTTATTTATTATATTTAGTTAATTGAAAGCTGTATGAGAATCCAACATGCTTATATCCAATATATTTGTAGATCAATAAGAAGTTAAAAGAAAGTCATGTTTGTTGTGTTCAAAAGAGGCTAATAACATGATGTATTTATTGTCCGTTTATTTTGTTGTATATGACAAGCCTGAACAAGTTTTTCAATATTTTAAATCATTATACTAATTAATTTGATGAAATAGCGAGCCTTCCCTAATGCTTTTCATGCTTTTGATATTCCATTAAGGATCTGGTATATTTTTCCGTCATAAAGAATGTGACTTTGTCCTTGTCAGGTCTCACAACAAAGTTGAATTTTGTTCTTTGTTCTATATAAAAAAGTATTGGAATTCTCCGGTTAAAATAATATTCCACGTAGAACTATTTTTAAAGATTTGTTTTTATAGCAGGAATGTATCCTTACATATAAATGTCAAACAAGTAGTATAGTAGTATGTTGACCAGCTTGTTTTTTTTCTGAAAGACGATGCAGTGACACACTAAGATGTTTTTGGATACATGCATCTGTTCATTCAAATCCTATAAATGTAACTTTCTAACACCAGTGATGTCTAGTTGCAGTATATGCAACTCATCTGTAGCACGAAATGACAACAACTATGAATCATTTAGAATATATTTCAAACCAAATCAAATACATGCAGGACTTGTTTAAGGGCAAGAATCGTGTTACATGGAAGGGGCGCAACTCTGTAGTAAGAGGCTTTATTATCCATAATAGTCCAGCAAAAGTGTTAAGATTTGTATTTACTTAAGAACAAACGAGCCAATGAGTTTATATTCAATAACATTGATCCCTGTCAATGCAATTCAAGTGTGTTTAAATAATATGGATAGTATATATTGGAACCCGTAAGGAGGCTTTAATTTCTATGGCTAACCAGAAAATTGTCTTGTTTCTTATTTATTTTTGGAATGATTTAATCATTATGAGATAAGAAGCATTATATGATCCTGTCAGTTTTGATTTTGTCTTCTAAAAGGGCTCACATAACTACACGATTCAAATAGGATAAAATTGTGATTTTTTAAAAATGTTCTTATTCCGTATATTTCATTTCACATATTAAACAGCTAGACTAAGTGTACATTGGATCCCATATTTGGACTTAACATAAATATGATTTGGTAAAACAGTGAAATCTTATTTTAACATGTATTTGAGCAATAGTTTTATTCCAATTGGTATCACATCGGTTTCTGTAGCATTTATTTATCATAACAATTAAATATTATATAAAGTAACAGTGATGTTACATTGTAGTTATCTGGGAAAACAGAAAATTCCCGTCTCTCACCCATTTCTGGTGTGATTTTATTTAGTTTTAGATATGAAGCAGTGTTGAGTCATAACACCTAACATTTGATTGTATTACAAGTAAGGGGCTTTATTTTCCATAAAAGTTCACAGGATCACAATATGGTTAATATTTTGAATTTTCAGTTCAATAAGTAGCTTTTAAAGTGCCGTAATCTGTTTTCGATTTCATACTTTATTCGATCACTTCTGAAAATTACGAATATCGCGAACGTGTATTTCAACTTCCTACAAAAATGACAACATTTACAAACAGTATTTACGTTGTAAATAAAATCAATGCTTCTGATACAATTAGGAAAGTCATTTTATGATACAGACATGAAAAAAAAATGTATTTCTCGATACGTCCATTTTTCAGTTTAAATAAAACCATGACTAAAGCTTGTGGTTTGTTTACGAATATCAATTCCTACAATGTTTGCTGAAAACTAACGCATAACATGTTAAGTAGAAAAGTTATAAACATGTCCGACTGCGAATGTCAGAAATTATAGATACTTGTTAAAGATAAGCTTGACATCACCATAGTTCAACATGTTAAATGTAGAATGAAAATGAGTGTCACTAAATGATTGAAAATGTTTGTTATAAAAGTAAAGTGTTTGCTTATTACAGTATCTCTCCTATTGAAGGGCCAGCCACAATGAGCTTATGAGGCACCTTTATCGTCCCATTGGTGCAAGATGGTACCAGACGACATTTTGGGAAATTGGACTTTTTCATATTTCTGACAACTTATTTTATAATCTTGATTGTATAAAAAGATCTAAGCCATATCTCTAAAACTGAGGGTAATATTTCATAATGCAATTTGGTACCAAGTGCATATTCCAAAAATGTTTGGTGCAAAAAGGCTCAAAATGAACTGATGTTTGTCACTTTTTAATATTTTCGATAGAAGTTTAAGACAAAAAGGTTCCATGTGACAAATGGTACCTTCTTGCATTAAGCATTGGTAGAAATGTGTTAAACTGTAATAAATATCCAACTGCCAAATGGTACCTTTTTGCATAAAATTAAATAATCATATAGATGTTGTTACTATTTATGGTGAAATGGTACCTTTTAGCACAGACTTAGATCTTTACCTACAAGCAATTAGTAATTGTTTAAATAAGATAGCATCATGTTTCAGCAAGTTCTGGACAGAACACATAAATATAGCAGGTGTACAATTAAGAATTAAATTTTCACACATTCAACTAGATTCTCATATTCTTATTATTACCTGGATGAATAACAGAAGTAGTGAATACAATGGATATTGATAAAAATGTAAGTATATTGATAAATAATTATATTAAATTTTGTAACATAATCATGTTTGTTCATATCCAAATTTTGTTCTTAACATGATTTTATATTTCAAATTATATTGATGTGCTATTATTACTATAAAAGAGAGAAATGGTCAATTGTTTTACCTTTTATAATTTATAATAATGTTTAACTGATCTGTTTTCACTAATTATATTAACCATGTTTTAGTTGAGATATAGAATGGAATATACTAAAAATTCAGATTGAACGCCTTTACTTTATAATAAACCATACCTAACATAATTGCAGGAAGAACCTGTCCTATGGTCTGACGAAGAACTTTACACTGCCATACCTTTAAACATAGAAGTTGACAACAAGTCGGATTCAGATGACATTCCGCTAGCAGATGTGAAGCGAAGGTTTAAACACAAGTCAAATGCACGAGAAAATATGTGGAAGAAAAGTCCTTCAGAATTAAATGCAAACGTGTGTTAACTGTGAAATCAAAAAACATACTCATAATTTTTATCTCAAAAGCTCAATCAGAAGTTGAAGCAGCTAAGAGATAATCAACTAAACGTTCTAATTTAGAGAGGGCAAAGAAAATAAGTACACATATGCATTTAATCCAGGCTATTATTAGAAAAACACAATCACAATGATAGACACACTCGTGGAAAGCAATGAGCTGAAAAGAATAATCAGTTTATGCTGCTATTTGTTAAATGATCTCAGACTTTTGTATTGATCCGGTATAATATGTCACCGGGTTGTCTATTGAATTTTCAGTATGACATTCACATATTACATGATACATTATAATAAACTATTTTATAATGATTATAACGTTGTGTCATTTTATAAAAATGAAATAAAATGACATATTCACATATACTGGAGTTGTGCATTTAATAAATTCCCATATCAAAACTAGTTTCATTGATGTAGCTCAGTGATCATTTATGTTCAATATTGTTTAAGCTAACACAAAGGATAATTATTGTAAATAATTGTGTTTGTGTTGTTAAACAGCAATCCATGTGAGTAATTAAATTGCATTGCGTGCAATACATACTAACTAGGTATCACATGACTGAGATGTATCACGTGATCATTCGTCAGCCATGTTGGTATATTTGTTTACTACTCAGAAAAGATAGACACTAATTTTAAAGACCCACCGCCACCCCTTCAGCCTTCCAATATAATTTTACATTCGGCTGGATTGCTGTTTATCAAGATTTCAGGAATGTCAACCTGTTTAAATACATGATTGTTGTTTGTAACTTTGGGTTATTTTTTAATTTCGTATGCAAAACCCAACGACTTCGAACGTCACATCTATTTTGTATATATTTGCGTTATGCTATGTTATCTGCATAATTTGCTTTATTATTGTTTGGCAGAAAGTTGCCCACCTTTTTCAATGGAAATAGTATATAGAATAGTTCAAAAGATGATAGTGACCTATTTATTAAATGGTCTCAGACTTTTGTATTGATCCGGTATAAGATGTCAACGGGTTGTCTATTGCTTTTTCAGTATGACGTTCACACATTACATGATACATTATAATAAGGTGTTTTATAATGATTATAATGTTGCGTCATTTTCTAAAAATGAAATAAAATGACATATTCACATATACTGGAGTTGTGCATTTAATAAATTCCCATATCAAAATTAGCTTCAATGATGTAGCTCAGTGATCATTTATATTCAATATTGTTTAAGCTGTCACAAAATAAGTTTATGCTGATGGGAATTGCTTCTTTGCAGCTCTCCAAGAAAATTCTGTCATCACAGATAACAGTAAGGAAATTTGTACAAAACTTTGCAACCGCTTATCCGAGGAGGCGGCCAGATACATTTCCTTCTTTGTCAACAGAGAATCTCCATACACTATTGACCAGTTCAAGGACGAAGTGGATCAATTAAGAATAAATGGACAATGGAATGTAAAAATTGCCGACTGTTTGCCATTGGCTGTTGCCAACCTTAACCAAGGATTTTTGAGCATATTTTCCAGTTCCATTGCTACTCCAGTACTTGACATCAAACCGAGCGACACAGCTCTAGACAGCACACCTATACTCGCAAACCTTTCCTACATTGTTGTACGTGTTGAGAAACATTATGAAGCTACAAAGAATGTAAACATCGAAATAGTAGATAAAACACCAGCAGACTGCTAGCACCTCAAATGAAATATAAAATAAAACAAATGAAGACATCCCAAGTGTCACTACGCCACATAAGCGTGCAACCTACCAAAGTCAAAAGAAAACTGTTTCTAGTTGCAAAAATACGAGAAATGTTGACAAGTATAAAACGAAATATATGAGAAAGACGCAACGAAGTTTAGGAAAAGCGTACACTTCTGTTACAGGTAAAACTATGCCATGTAAACTAGTTAATCCACAGAACTGTACTCAGTACCGCTTTAAGTTTGGAGAACAGTTTTCAGCAGAGGCCGAAAGACAGACAATGTTTGACTTTTAATATGGTTTCGCTAGTTATGAACGTAAAAGGGACTATATATGTGATATGATAACTGTTAAAAGCCCAACAAGAAAAGGAAAAACACGACGATCAGTATCTCATCAGTACCACCTAGTAGTAGAAAATCGACAGGAGAGGGTGTCGATACTTCTTCATAGCTACGCTGGACATTAAAAGAAGGACAATCGATTACTCAGTATCTAAACATCATGGGGCCTATGACGGAAAGGACAACAGTGGCAGTAAAATATCCGCAAATAAGTTAGATGATGAAAGGTCTGCGATTGTACATGACCATATCATATCCTTCCCCAAAATGGAATCCCATTATTCAAGACAAAAAAGTAGGAAGGAATACCTTGCACATGATTTGAACATCAAACAAATGTGAAGACTGTACTGCACTGAATGTGAATAAAAGGGTATAGTGTCTGTTAAAGAGAGTCAATATTGTAAGATATTTTGTGAGCAATTTCACCTGTCATTTTTTAAATCCAAAAAGGACCAATGCTCATTGTGCGAAAATTTCACGAAACAAATACGTTACTGAAGTATATTTCTTTACAATTTCGCAAATACCCCAATTACAAGCAATTAATCATAAATTTCTGAAATCTGGTCATTCACAGATTGAGTGCGACTCTGTTTACTCTACAATTGAAATGGCTAAAAAAGACCTCTTTGTACCATCACAGTGGAGTACACTTGTCAGTCTGGCTAGAAAGAAAAAATCATATATTGTTGTACCAATGCGATATGATCATGTCTTGGATTTCAAATCATTGTTTCAAACACACTGTTCAAACTTCAAATTTTCAACCACTGGAGAGCGTATCAACTGGCTAAAGATTAAGTGGATACAAGTGAGAAAAGATTCCCTCGAAGTATTTTTCTGAACTATTCATTTGACCCCTCATGCTGTTTAGAAGTGAGCTTACAACGTACTGCCAGTCAGTCGTCAAAAGAGCTAACTTTACAAAGGGCCAGAACACATGTCTGATATAAGTCGTTGCTATGAAAACAAGTCAATGCAGAAGAAAAATGACTTAATTACACTGTGCACAAATGGAATCATTCCGGAAGATTTCCATGGATACTTTGCAGCACTGTTCGTCAATACATCAAAAAAGGATAGAGTGCCCGAAGAATCATCTGATGATGACACAGACAGCTAGACTACTTGTTTGGAAGCAAATTAAAGGACACATGAAATAAAGTACTTCATACAAACAGTTTTCTGGCCTCAGAGCATTCGATGTAGTGTTAGTTTCAAATGACTGCAGTATGTATTACTTTGACATAATATTTCTACTGAATTCAAAAGAACGATTTTACACTTGGCATTGCAGTTGTTTACTATTATACCAAACTTCATTTCTATCACAATTAAACATTAATTGATCATATTTTAAATGAAATAAACCACAATATTATATCAAAGTTTATTATCACTACAATAATATTGCACATAGTTTCACTGAGCACATTTTCTTGGTTACATTTATATTTGGGAGGTTGGAAAATTCATCTTTTTGTCAAAGCAAGAAAGTGCTGTTTTGATACATGGTACCTTGTGGATTCAATTTTAACTGTTAATCATAAAAATACTACGATGCAAAAAGGTACCATATGCAATATGGCTCGTTTGAGCACTGAAATTATCTTACATTCGTTTAATGCATAAAAGGTACCAAGTGCTAAAATGATCAAAATCATCATAATTTGATAAAATATTTACTTGAAACTTGTAATACATATAAAACAAATCATAAGGTATCAACTGATGTTAAAATGATTTCAAAATAATAAATTATTGATTTACGAGACATGCCCAAACGCGATTATCTCAAAACTACTTGGTACATATATATATATATATTTAAACATGTAGGACAGTATAATATCAAATAGAGAATATTAAAATTTATAAGGACAGTGACAACATATGTATATAATTAAACATATATAAAAAGTATAAGAACAGCTAGAGAATATTAAATTATATTAATGACAGGTAAAATTATATATTATATATATATATATAATTTAACATGTAGGACCACTAGGAACGCTGAAAACTGCTGGAAGTGACTTTCCGCAGGCTAATATCAAGTGGCACCATATTATTCTCTTGTAATAACTCTTTAAATCAATGTCTAGATCAAATAAGGGTGATATCATATAAAGCTGTTAAAAGTGTTGATAAGTTCATATTATCTGTATCATTTCATATTATCAGTATTCTCTTATTTTTGTTCTGATGTTAAACTATAACGAATCAAATTTATTTATTAACCAAATCAAGTAGACATTTTTTTTACCAAAATATGACTACGGTAGTGTTTGATTGAATATTTCGTGTCATTTTAATTCTACCAAGGGCTCACAAATGATAAGTTAACTAAATCACTCTTTCATAGGATACTGAAAGGTTAACCATTACTCAAGTACACCTATCGCGGCAAGTAACTGATAATTTCCCCACTTGAATAAAAATTGTGAGATCAATGTCAATGTAACACAATGTCGTATATCTTACATCACGGAGATTGTGGCCGCATCGATATTCGAATTCTTGAAGTCTGGATTGATCATAAAATCAATGAAAGTAAGACTTTTCATTTCAAGTGTTCTATTTCTATATTTAGACTCAACGTCTGAATGATGATGACATGCTAAACTTATTTGAATAGTACATATTTAAACCATACAGCTCCTTTTTTTACCAAATCCTCCCTTTTTAGAGATTTAGAGTGCTTATTTAAATGAAATAAAATACAGCATATCACGCTGTGTCATCAGCGCCAAGCCTATTATATTTTATGCGCCAATGCCTGTTTTACTGATAAGAAACAAACACGTCACGCTGTGTTAATGACCAGTCAGGCTGTGCAAACTATACGCCGGTTGGGCGATTCGTTAACAATGCGTTACTTACTTACATATATATTTTTTATAACACTGACGTGTTTAATGTATTATATTGCAACTTGACTAATACTAAAAAATAAATTCGAATGTTTTTGTTGTTGCTTGTATGGATGAATGACCAGTAAACCAGTATTCATGTATATCTCTTAAACACTGTACATATACTTTACTTAATGATAAATAGATTTCGTCACTACGGTATCGATTGTTAATATTTATCTAAAAATATTTTAACAATATTAATACATATAATATGTAGATATAAAAGAACACTACGTCAAATTAGTCAAATATTAATGCTATTTAGTATTTGATTTGTTAGGAATATAATACACCTTTTGCATATCACATAAACAACGTTTGTTCATTCATAATAATTAAAACCAATGTTTTCCCTCACACTTTGGCATTGGGGAATATAATGAGACTTTATAGGTAGATATATATATATATATATATATACATAATTAGACATGTAGAGACTGTATAACAACATATATAGAATATTAAGCATATAGGGACTGTAACAACAACTAAAGGAGTGTAACATATAGGGTCGCTAACAACAGCTAGATAGTATCAGATGTGATAGCACCATTATTAGCAGTTGTAGTAAAGCAGTTTTAGCAGCAGTGATAGATGCTAGCACCAATGTTACTTACTACTATTGTTACTGTTACTGCTTATCCACTGTCTTAACAAATACAACTGCTGTGTAAATAAAAGTGGGAGGCATAAAAAGTAAGAACACTGATTTCCATCTGCCATGGAGTCCATGTAATGGTAACGAACATGTAAAGTTTCATTGAAGAACTGTACTTACTGAGTAATAAATAGGCACGAATGGAAAAAAACAACAACCCATGTCTTAGGAAATTGATAGATTTATCATTTATGTTTCAGATCACATCCTTAAAGAATCGGGGGAAACATTGCGCATGTTTGTTTGCGACAGTCATCCTTTGACGTAATGTTTATACAAAAAAACGTCGTTTTATCATAGCAAATCGACGTCATTGATTAATTCTGGTAAGTCGGATAATACTTCGCCGAACGATGACTCGGTAGTGATACCATACTAGGTATATATATATATAAATATATATATATATATATATATATATATATATATATATAGAGAGAGAGAGAGAGAGGATATATAGAGGATTTTATATGAGACATAATTATGGTTAGCAAAGTATATTATGTCAGGCTATGCCGAGCATAATATCCATTCTGCCAAAGAGCTTAATAAATTAAATAATAAATACTCGCAAATGTAAACACTGTTTTTTACATAACTGAGGAAAATGGTACATGTACCCATTTACTTACAGGATCACCTTTATAATGAATGTAAACACGACATGTGTATATCCGCTCGACAAATAAGTATTTCGTGTTGTTGCCCTCTAAACGATGTTGTTTTTTTGCCGTAGTAAGTGTCGTGTGTTTGTATCAATCTTTGCCCCGTCAATAATTATACGACATAGCAAAAGATAGTCATCATAAATTTCACATTTGTCACATCATGTACAGTACACATATCATTTTCAGATATATAATTATGTAAAAAAAATATTGAAATTCCTTTGTGACCCGACAAGATTTAGTTGCTGATGTGTCAATACTGATATAGTATTCTGAATGAACTCTAATCGCAATTAATCTGCTATGACTGCTTTGATTTTATTTCTTTTCAAAGCTGTCCATAGATGACATTTTAGAGACATTAAATAAGAGTTAAAAATAGTTGAACTAATTTCTTTGAAGAAATATCTGATCACATCTCTGTGGTCTTTTGTATGTCTTGTGTATTCTGATGTTTTTTTCTTTCAAATCGATAGGACATATTACAACGTTTAAAAAGACATGTATATATATAATACGAAAGTATTAATTGACATAAGGTATTCAGAAATTGTTTAAAAACAATGTACAAGTACTACAAATGATACAATATTGATTACCAACAATTAAATATTTTTATGTATCATTACATACCGTACCTGCTTCTCTTCGTTGTTAAAATATATCGACACAGACGATGTCGTGTATGCATAGAGCATAATATTATGTATCGTTATTCCGATCATTAACATGAGTTTTAAACATTGCCTACCTGCTTCTCTGACATGTTCATGTTTAACACAGTCCCGCAATCTTTAAATGGTACCGATACTGAAGATTTACAGGACGAGAAAGAAATATCTGATCACCTCTGTTTTTTTGTACATTTAGTATATTCTGATTAGTTTTTTAAACGATAAAACATAATACAACGTTAAAGGATATTAATATATGACTTAAGGTAGTTCCCGGCGTTCCTTTCGGATGTTTTTACATCTGGCGAAAATTATCAAAAATCTGTACGCATATACTATGGAGTATAAGCTTTCCTTTAGCTTTGTTTATTTAAGTTTAAAATGTGACATTCAAGAACTTGTACCAGAACTAGTCGCACATACAGCAGTGAATATTCAAAAAACCTCCCCCCCACCACCCCTCCCCACTCGCCCTCGCTGTATATCAACATCGGTGTTATGTTTAGGTGTAAAAGTAGTATCAATTGTATTTTATCTGCATGGCAGTTATAATGTTATCACAGGAAATACAATTGGTAATTTGATAATTTTATTAAAATAATTTTAAACTAATATTGGGTAAAACAGCGAACATCGTACGAAAAATACGTACCACATGGAGGTGCTGTTAAAGAGAAACTGCGGTACTATAGTAATACAAACAAAGTTTCATTGAAAGCGGAGACTTCATAGATCAATGTTACAGATTATTGATCAATTACGCAAGATGTCAAAAATCCGATAGGAACGTCACTAAATACATTAAGTTTATATTACTTGAAGTAAGATATTGATAAGTGGTTCAAAGAATGTACAATAACTTCAAATGGTAAAATAATGATTACTGGTTGTTAAGTATTGTGTATCATTATTCCTATCATTAACATAGGTTTTAAACAAAACATACCTGCTTCTCCTTGGTATGCCCATGTTTAACACATTACCCGCACACTCTAAATGATATTGACACAGGCGGTTAACATTACGAGGAGCATTCAATAAACACTCTCGATACTAGTTCTGGGTATATATATATATATTTGAATGCAGTTTAACCATTATTCCTATTGGTAATACTAACATTAAACATACCCTACCTGTGTCTCTACGGCATGTTCATTTTAATTAATTGTAGTTGATGTTTTCCTGCATACTCTCTATAAAATCGGTACAGAAAGTTATGTCACAAACACTTTCAATATCAGTTATGAGTATGTATCGCCATTTCAATTACATAACAATATCACTTATATCAGGATTTATGAGTGGAGGAAGAGGTCAGAGCTGTTCCAAAAAGACGAGACTATTTTTTTTCAGAGAATTAAAGACTAAAAATGGTTCACCTGTCGACTTCGTTGAATTGCAGATTAGTTAAATAATAATAAAGAACAATCTACCATCGGGATAGCAGAATGAATAAAACTTAGCAGACCAGTAAAATGGAAAGCTTTGCTTTGCTTGCAAGAATGCATTTATACTGTTTGTAATTGTCTTAATTCACGTTATATATATATATATATATATATATATATATATATATATTAGCCGCTCTCCAGGAAAACCGGGCTTATTGACATAGTTATGACGTCGAGGAAATCCCGGCCAAAGTAACGACGTCATAAAACACGTAGCATTTCGCTAACATAAACTTTGAATGTGTCTTTTCAACTTGAATTTTATATTATAAATTTATCAAGGATAACTCGGATTTTCTAGATGGACAGTGATATAGAGGTAAGCAACTAAGTTAACATTTGTTTTTTTTTAAGTAAATATTTAATTTTACATAAGGACTTTAATGTTAATAGTGTTTTACACTTTGCGATACTGGCCAGTAAATTGTCGATTCATTTACACATGTATGGTAAATTTGTTTGTTATAAAATATATGCGATGTTATCTGAATAATTATAAACTAAGGAATGAATTCAATTTGAAATCGTGTAGATATAAACTGTCTTTAAAATGTGACTAAAATATTTCAAAATGGCATTAAAATGATAATGAATCCTAGCACTTCCCCACCCACCAACAATGCAGTATGTAAAATGAACAAAAACGTGTTCATTAGACCTAGTAGAAAGTTAAATCGTGCCATCGTTACGATTTTAAATGAAACATTTTTAATTGTAAATGTAATGCATATAATATATTAAAAAAAAAATTGACGAAACTGCATATGAATTTATGACGTGCCGTTACATCTGTACGTAATATCAATCGTTAACGATTCCATTTTGACGTAATAGGCGCGGTGGTGTAGTGGTTATAGACATGGACTGTTGTCCAGGAAAGCCGAGTTCGGATCTCGTGAGAAGCAAATTCTTTTTTTTTTCATATCCCAAACCCTAATTAGTTTTATAATGACTCATTTTAAATGTTAATATGTGGCATTTGATTCCTAAATATAGATTATGAGTTTCGTTAGCACATCTAACATACTATCGATTTCGATTACATATTGTATTGGGAAAACACCAATTTCTACCCCATTTATTTCACAAGCTAGTGACAGTGAGGACAATGAAGCCGTTCATGATGATGGTATCATTGATGCAAATGACATGCAACTGAATGTTGATGAACGAGCAAGACACTTTCTAACAACCGTATGTGAAGAAAGGGCGGATTCAGATAGTGACGATGAAAGAGAGCATGACCCTCAAGATGATAATGTAATGTTAGAGGGTGACCAAGATGTACAGAGAATTAGGCAATTTATGTTTACTGGGTGTGGTTGCCATAACAACTGTCATACACATTTTAAAGAGCAAGATATTTACAAACACGTATTGGATGTGCGTGAAAAGGAGAAAAGTGACAAAGAAATGTACATTATGGCAGCACTGGTTGATTGTTCAGACAATGAATCAACAAAACGCGGAAAGAAAAGACAGAGAGTAAGATATGAGTATTTTTTTCTTGGAAAACATGTATGTAAGAATACATTCAAACTTGTTTTTGACATAGGTAAACACAGCCTTCAAAACATTATGACACACATCAGTAAACACGGCGCAATCCCAAGAACACATGCAAATACAGGACGGAAACCAGCTAAGTCCCTTAAATTTGATGACATCAGAGTGGTCGTTAAATTCATTTCGAATTACGCAGACGAATTTGGGATGCCACAGCCAGCTGCTCCAAGGGGACGGGACAATATACCTCCAATTTATTTGCCAAGTGATACAACAAAAAATGTGTCCATGAAAAATATGTTGCTGGTTGTATTGAAAAGAGCCCAGAATGCCGTTCTGTAAAATATACCACATTCTGCAATGTATGGAATACATGTCTTTCTCATGTAAAAATAGCGACACCTAGAGACGATGTATGTGCTTCTTGTGAGAAAATGAGAAAAGCCATAATGGATTCTGTTACTGAAAAAGAAAAGCTGGAATCTACAAACAAAATGAAAGAACATATATTGCAGGCGCAAAAAGAAAGAGAGGTATATAACACATGTATTAAATAAGCCAAACAAGCCCATGGCATCTCTGAGGCAGAACAATATGTACACTATACGTTTGATTTCAGCCAAAATGTATGTCTACCCCATCACGCCAGGCCGATGGGCCCATTGTATTTTACAACGCTTAGAAAAATACAGATATTTGGATTTCGTCTGGACGGAGTTCCCCGGCAATTGAATTTCTTAATCGATGAAAACGAGACGATTGGAAAAGATGGAACATCAACTCACGGTCCGAACTCTGTAATATCGATGATCGACTGGGCTTTACAGTCGCACGGCAGTGGCGAGACAACTTGTACTATACATGCAGACAACTGCCGAGGTAAATTTTAGATTTTTTTCTTTTATGTCCGACTTATTTTTCATCATTACCATCTAGCGTGTAAAATTCATTTTGACTTATGCTTATCTATAAATGTATACTATGATAATGAACTTGGAGTACAACGAACATATTGACTAATGTATTACACTATTACTATAACTACATGCAATTGGAAACACGCATGTAAATTTACCCTGTAAGTTTTCAAGGAAAAAGACTATTATTTAATGATAAGTGAACTAACAAAATATGTAAATTTTAAATAAATTATTATTTCACATACTTTAACTTCAGGTCAGAATAAAAACCAGTATGTACTTGGTTATTTTATGTGGCGAGTAATGACCGGAAAACACCAACCCATAGAGTACATGATGCAAGTGCCCGGTCATGCACGCTGTTTGGTGGACAGTGGCTTTGCCTCTTTGAAGAAACTCTATCGGCGTACTGACTGTGATACCATAGGTCAGCTTGAAGATGTTGTCAACAAATCATCGTCAACAAATGTTGCGATCCGGTATCCGTCCTGGCAATGGCGTGACTGGAAATCGTTTCTCGGACCAGTATTCCGCCAGTTACGAGGAATAAGGTATAGCTTACCTAAACATTTACTTCATACACACAGTATGTGTTCCTGGTTATATACTGAGTAATGAGAAAACGTATTTAAATAGCATAAAACCAAAAAAGAAAAATACTTAAACGCTTGTAAACACATAAACGTCGCATGTGTTAAATTTTAGTTACTTAGGTTACATGTTTTTTATGAGTTTTTAGTGAAACACCATTTCTGAAATAATAGATTTGACAGAAAAATAAATGTCATTAGACTACTAAGTTTTGTCGTTTAAAAAGTGAAGTTCGACAACTAAATTCAGGTATTATATTATAAAAATATAGCTATTATTTTAATATACATTTTATGTAAATAAAATAGACCTTATTGAAAGAATTCCTTATGAAAAATAAAGACATGATTTATCACTTAAAAAATAGTGATATTATTTTATCAAAATAAATGCTGTAACCACGGATCTAAAATGGAAAATATAATTTGATTATTTCACCAGATTGCGTTTTTTTATTGTTTGAAATAATCTATTCATACAGGCAATACCAGTACTTCATGATGTCGTCTGCAGAGCCCGGTGTTGTGAAAGTAAAGAAAGCCTTCGACTCCGACGAGACGTCATTGAATTTATTAAAGTCTTGTGACTTCACCTTCGAAGAAGATGCTATGCCAGATATTATCGCCCCCGAGGGCTTGTCCAGGGAGCGTCAAGACTACTTCCATAGAGTTGTCAGACCGTTTGTTCGACCGGCGTACCAGGACATAACGTGCCCAGCGCCTATTGACAGACTTTAAAAGTTTATCTAATTTATATGGCCAATGTCACCATGATCACTTGGTTTCGTTCAAAATAAATCAATATCAATTAAAACTACATTAAACATGATGCATTTCAATGTTTTAATTTATAAATAAACGTTTGAATTAAGTCAGTAACATACACATAACTACATCGAGTATATGGGTATCCTCTACGCGATTGGGTAGTTATGATCTGAATGTGAAATTTATACAAGCCTCGTTTTCATTATAACTTTCACTTGGTAGTTTGAAAATATCGGGAATTGTACTTTTGATTTCAGACGTAAATGTTATCTATCTTCTGTGAGATAAGTTGGTAAATGTGATGTGAAATTATGTTGATCGTTGATGGTGTTTTGGTTATTATAAACAGCAAAACCTATATGTATTGTCATCTTGTATGTCTATATGTTACTACAGTTATGATCGTTGAAGAAATACAAGTACAGTTTTGATTATTTTTTATTCACATCTTTGAATTTTTGCTTGATTATATACGTTGTGTTAATTTCTTTTCAATCGTCAAATTATACAGAAGAACTAAGAGTTTTTATTGCCATCGCGGTATTGTTTGCGCGCAAAATAACGTCGTTTTGTTCTGAAACATAACGTCAAACGTCGTACATTAACGTCGCACATTGACGTCGTGCATTATTATACCCCTCGCAGAAAAACGTTGATATTAGAAAAAGTAATCGTCGTACAATAAAAATGAAAGCTGTTTTATGTTCAGGAAACTTTGTTTAATACGAAAATAAAAAAATACAAAATTGTCAAAAAATGTCATTAAGCCCGGTTTTCCTGGAGAACGGCTCATATATATATATATATATATATATATATATATATATATATATATGGGAGAGATAATAAATTAATTATTAAAAATTAATTAATACACTCAAACAATACTGAATTCTTTAAAATTATTTAAAAAAACAAAACGAGCGCTTTCGAAATATATATTATTGTGCCTTTACACCTTGTATCATTGAAGGATCTTGTTAGGTGTTTTTCTATTCTCCTTTGTATAATACAGGTATTGTGTATTGTATCATTGATCCAAGATCCTTTCGTCATTACCATGAATCTTAAAGGATATTGTTAGATGTATTTCTATTCTCCTTTATATATATATATATTCATGAAGGTATATATATTTTCCAAAAATATTGTTAAGTGCAACATTATCGAACTTTCTAAGTGTCCCTCTAAATGATGCAGATCTATCTTATCGATTACATGTTAATTTTTCAGCGTGCCGAGTCAACTATATCAGAGCGGCTTAGCTATCACAGCCTTTGATGAACGGGTTATTGCGGCAGAATCATTATGCATGTTCGTTTATTACATAGTTACGAGTATATATCAAATAACGTTACTATATTATAGGATACAACCTAAATAATCTTATTTTACATCGCGGTAATGGTTTCATATTTCTTATAGGACATGACATTTCACGGGTTCTTGAGGTACACCAATATTTAATTTTCTAAAGTATGATTTTTTTCATCATCTACACGGGAGCGGAACGTCCTTGTTTACATAGAATAGTTTCAAACATCTTGACGCGACTGTGTTATAAAAATAACAATTACAACACGCCACACGATTGCCTGGCTATGTTCAAGCATTGCTTTAATTCAAATATACCTCGATTTGCCTTAAGATGTTAATGTTCTTACCGGAGTTAATATCTTCTATTTTAAAGTATAATTATTAATTTAATACAAAAAAACATTATTCATTTGATGTAGTTAAACAATATATATAATGGTCGTGGAATTAGAACCCATTTTATTTAAAAACAGTATATCTTAAAATTTTCTTGTGTAAAAGATGCTGTTGTTTTCGGATTCATACATGATATATACACTATTTATTCATTCATGTATGATATCTGGGGCGTTGACATAAATTATTTATTCATTCATGTATGCTATCTGGAGATATTATATACATTATTTATTAATTCATGTATGATATCTGGGCGTCTATCAACACTATTTATGAATTCATATAATACTATGATATCTGTGGCGTTTATATACATTATTTATTCATTTATGTGTGATGTCTGGGGCGTTTATATACGCTATTTATTCATTCATGTATACTATATTCGGCGTTTACATACGCTTTTTATTCATTCATGTATGATATTTGGGGCGTTTATATACATTATTTATTCATTCATGTATAATATCTGGGGCGTTTATATACAATATTTATTTATTCACGTGTAATATCTGGGGCGTTTATATACAATATTTATTCATTCATGTATAATATCTGGGGCGTTTATATACACTATTTGTTCATTCATGAATAATATGTGGGGCGTTTATTTACATTTTTTATTAATTCATGTTTGATATCTGGTACGATTTTATAAACTATTTATGCATTCATGTATGCTATCAGCGGCGTTTATATATACACTATTTATTCATTCATGTATGCTATCTGTGGTGTTCATATACATTATTTTTTCATTCATGTATGCTATCTTGGGCGTTTATATACAGGAATTTTTTTATTCATGTATGATATCTGGGTGTTTATATACATAAGTTATTTATTCATGAATGATATCTGGGGCGTTTATATACACTATTTATTTTTTCATGTATGATATCTGGGGTGTTTACATGCACTATTAATTCATTAATGTACGCTATCTGGTCGTGTATATACATGTACATAATTTATTCATTCATGTATTATGTCTGAGGTGTTTATATACGCTATTTATTCATCCATGTTTGATATCTGAGGTGTTTATATACTTTATTTATTCATTCATATATGTTATCTGACGAGTTTATATACCCTACAGTTTCATTCATATATGATATCTGGGGCGTTTATATAGGGTATTTATTCATTTTATTCATATATGATGTCTGGGCGTTTTATACGCTATTTATTCATTCATATACGATATATGAGGCGTATATATACATTATTTATTCATTAATCTGTGATATCTAATGCAATTATATACGCTATTTATTCATTCATGTATGATATCTGGGGCGTTGTTATACAGTATTTATTCATTCATGTATGATATATGGGGCGTTTATATACACTATTCTTATATTCATGTGTAATACATGTATCTGGGGCGTTTATTTACGCTATTTATTCATTCATGTATGATATCTGTGGCGTTTATATCCATTTTTTTTTCATTTATATTTGATATCTGAGGCGTTGATATACACTATTTATTCATTCATGTATGATATCTGGGGCGTTGTTATACACTATTTATTCATTCATGTATGATATCTGGGGCGTTTATATACACTATTTATATATTCATGTGTAATATCTGGGGCGTTTATTTACGCTATTTATTCATTGATGTATGATATCTCTGGCGTTTATATACACAATTTATTCATTCATATATGATATATGGGGCGTTTATATACACTATTTGTTAATTCATATATTATAAATGGGGCGTTTACACATTTATACACTATTTATACATTCATATATTATATATAAGGTGTTTATATACACTATTTATTCATTCATATATGATATATGGGGCGTTATATACACTATTTATTCATTCATATATTATATATGGGGCGTTTATATACACTATTTATTCATTCATATATGGGTCGTTTATATACGCTATTTTTTCATTCATGTAGGCTTTCTGGGGCGTTTATATACACGAATTATTAGTTCATGTATGATAACTGGGTGTTTATATACATTATTTATTCATTGATGTATGATATTTCGGACGTTTATATACTTTATTTTTTTCATTCATGTATGAAATCTAGGGCATTTATATACACTATTTGTTCATTCATAATTCCAATCTCATTATCATATATGTATTTAAAGCATTTTTGTTGGACAACGTCACTTTTATTTTTCGATTAAACCCTGGAGCCGGACTACTTTTACGTTTCACGCGTTAACAAAGACGCATCGACATTTTGTTGTTCGGTTTAACAATATACGAACTTAAATGACGTTCACAACGGTTCCACGCTTATTTTAATAATAAAATACAACAAAAACAAATGTTAGATCTAGTCCTAACTGTTTTCGTCGGTTTATTGTTTTAAAGATTTCTTTGGTTAAGCGATTTAACCGGGCGTCACATTCAGACCATAAGTTGTTTGAGAAACATTGAAGTAGGTCGTAAAATGTTCAGATTTGAAATGTATAGTGTACCATTGAACCATTGTACCATTGGTTACCGAACGTGAATGCTAGTCGTTGAAAAACATTACCACAGACCAATTTATTCGAGAGGTAAAATGAAATAAAAACATGTAGTTGAAGTTCAGAAGCAGACGATCATGAGACAATGTAAATACACAGACCTTGCACGTAAAAGTCGTTTAAAACGTTCCAAATTCGGATTCTCCATGAATGAACGTGGACCTTTGTAAATATTGACACATTTTTTTAAAAACAAGCTTGTAGACAAAAACTAAACAATGACGTCAGCGTCTACACTGTGTGGGTATTTTCAGGAATTATTGAGATTTTATTTGTCTAAATCGAGAAATAAAAGGCGGGTGTTTAATTCTTTAACCGCAAAATGTTTCGTCATTTTACAATAAACCAACTAATGTTACAGAGTTCATCTGATAATGGAAACAATAGCCGTTACGATATTACTGGATAATATATCTAGAGAATTTGATGTCAACCCGGACAGAGGTGATGTATTCTTACGCATTTACTTTGCAGCGTATACTTATTTTTGTTTAATTTGTTTTTTTTTCATTCACTTGAGGAGTCTCAAATTAAATATAATCTTCAGGATTGAAATTATAAGGATTGAATTATTTTTTTGTGTTTTTTATGCAGGTGTAAAGAATGTCGAATCACGCACAAATCTGATATACGCTATTTATTCATTCATGTATGCTATCTGGGTTTTTTATTTTTATTTATTCATTCATGTATGATATCTGGCGTTTATATACGCTATTTATTCATTCATGTAGGCTATCTGGGGCTTTAAATACATTTTTTATTCATTCATGTATGATATCTGGGGCGTTTATATACAATATGTATTCATTCATGTAGGATATCCGTGGCGTTTATATACACTATTTATTCATTCATGTATGATATCTGGCGTTTTTATATACGCTATTTATTCATTCATGTATGATAACTTGTACGTTTATATACGCTATTAATCAAATATACTTAATAATAAAAAAAAAACACATTTATTGCTCATATGATTTAATCTATATTTAACAATGATAGGTATAACTTTATAATAGAGTACCCATATGTTATCTATTCAAAATGGTAGGTGGATTTTCTTAATAATGCGTCGTTATAATTGATGGTATAGACTTGTGGGCTTCATTATCGTTTAAACGATTAGAAAGAAACAATTTTACGATCTCAGTTATACGTTTTAATCAACACATGTGTTATTTGAATATGATGTTCATATTGAGCAAAGATTTTATTGTTGAAATATGCGCCCGGACAAGAGTTAAGTCTCTCATTTCCCCCCTCAATTTTACTTCGCCAACAATATCCTGAGTTGCGCAAAATACAGAAGCTGCATAATTTTTGCATCGAGAATAGCAAAATGTACACCAGGCCCGGATCTGACGTTTAACTGGTGGCGAGAGGAGAAGTGTTGAATATGTCATCCGAGCATACGGAGTCTATACACACTGACAGTTGCGTCAAAGAATGACATGTAATAATAACAAATAAACAAATAATATTCACTTGAAATTGTACTTTAAACTCTACAGCTCCATACTTAAAACATGTACACTTTAGGTTAAGAAACAACACTAAGTCTTGTGCTTCGATATTTTTATTAGAAGGTACACTAAACTGATAACCGTGCAATATTTGATTGTTGAACGATTTTCGCTACACAACTCATGGTCTTTATTCTTAGCCAATTTATCGGTCATTTCATGACAGCACGTGTGTTATCATTCATTGTCAAAAATCCGAGGAGGGGGAGGGGGCGGGGGGTGGGGGTGGGGGTGCTTAACTATTTACCTATATATATATATATATGTGCAATAAAGCATAGTCACACTTAATGCATGTATCCATCCACCGTTACATGTGGCACAATAAACGATATGTTGTTTTCTTTCCTGAATGATACATTTTTGTGAAACTTAGGTTCTACATGATACCACGTGTGATATGTATACGCATGCGCACTTATGTTTCGTGCATCGCCGCCGCGTGCTAAGTATATTTGGCACGCTTTCTTTGCATTCTGTTTCAGGTTAGTATGTTTTTTACATTTACTTTGAATACGATTTGATGCCAGCTTTTTATCATACTCATCCTGAAAAAGTTCGACATCAACAATATCCAATGGCTCATTCGTAGTGTTGACATATGCTTTGTATATGAGGGTGATTGCTCTAGGACCCGTACAAGGGACTGATTGTTTTATGTCTTTGCACATGCATCCTCCATTTTTGATTAATGTGTCAATTATATATCGCAGGAACGGGTGACGTGGTCTGCACAACATGGCGGCATTTGTAAGTAGCATGTCCATTCCGTAGGCTATGGCATAATGCTCTGCTGGTTCGTTGACGAATGCACAAGAATGCTGCTTCATGAATGGCTCCAGTGGCTTCACACTTACTGTATCCAGGTCAAAATACGCACCGCCGAACTCATGAAGAAACACATATCGTATACAATTTGCTTGATTATTAGTCCCCGCTAGAAAATGTATTAAATACAATATTAATCAACGTGATCATAGTAGAAATCAATGAATATAAAATATCAATTTCATTCATACTTTTTCCGAAAATGAAAACATTACTTTGATTCATGTAAAAAGACATCAACTAATTATATCTTAAATGAAAATGATTAAGATATATATATATATATATATATATATATTATATATATATATGGAACTGCTCTTAAAAGTTAGCATCATAATAACAATGGGTAATATGGATGTTAATATTTGACAAAACACATTGAGAGTTTTTTTCTCTTACTTATTCGTGTTTGAGTAAATATCATTGACTGATTACACCGACTGTTTTATTTTTATGTAGACCCAAATAGTATGCTTTTTCAGTTCCATTTTATTTTGATCGTATGGAAAGAACTGTTTAAGTTCGTATGCAGTTTGCCGGACCCGATTAGCTCAGTCTGTAGCGCGTATGAACATACGACACATTGAAGATAATATAAATTTGACAAAAACAATAAGCTAGTAACAAAATAAGTTAATTTAAGTGGATAAAATATTAAATGGGTTATTATTGTAATACTAATCATATTTTACCATTAGCATTTTTTTGTACATTGTTGTATCGTTCGATATCGTAAGATAATTTAATTCCAAGATTTTCTTGAGATAAACCTATGGTATGCGGTTATCTTGTATAGAAAGACGAGTAGAAACCTAGATCCATTGTTTGCAAATTCCAACATTTCGGAACGTTGTTGCAGAGTATACTACGTAAATTGACCACGACATGCGGTATTGAGTGAGTACTTTTTATACTATGTTTTCTAGAAGTTCAGTAATATAAATGTCCGATAGCTATATTTCGACATAAGCAGAACTAAACAAATTTTGTAAAAATTGTTGATATTTATTTAGACTAGAATTCGGCGAATTTAATTCCATATCCGCAGTATTGAGAGTTGTTCATTAGTATATAGGCCGAGGAATCTTTGAACGTATTTTGAGATGCTTATATCGTGTTTATAATGAAATATTGGAAATCGGCATTTGATGTGTAACATATGTAATTAAATTGTGTGAAGTTTATTCTGTGTTTTTGCAAAGCAAATAGATACAGAATTTGTCTGCCAATATCTATATTGTATAACGTGGAAATATGTAAAGAAATATGCTACCACCAGATTTAATAGACGATGCTAAGAAATGAATGCACTGTCATAATATACTAATAAAACTACCATGAAATGTGATAGATGGTAAGAAATGAATGAATGTACTGTTATAATATTTAAATGAAGCCAACATGAAATAGTAAGATGGTAAGTGATAAAAGTAATATTATTATATATTGAGTAACTAGTCAATCTGAGTTGATATATATATATATATATATTTGTAGTCGTTTAAATGATGTATGTGCGACGGTGATAGTACCGTCATAGGACGCGCAAATCCCATAATAGCCATATGAACGACTTGACATTCCTGACGTCAGATTTGAATCGGCATTAGTAGCTCAGTACTCGCAGTACACGAGAAGTAAACCATGTGGATACATTCATCGCCGGAAGGGACAATTAGAGATATACCTACGCATCCGGACTCGGGCGTAGTGTTTTAAGAAGTATAAACCTTATTTAAATCATTCATTAACGTTGCAGAGCAGTTTGCATCGCGACAATCATTAATATAGTAGTTAGGAGCAATGTGTATCACGACATCAGTGATATAGTTTGTATCGCGACATCAGTAACATATTAGTGAGTAGCAGTTTGAATCGCGGCATCAGTCAAATAATAATGAGTAGCAGTTTGTATTGCGACGTCATTTAGACAAAAGCTGATTTAAGTGAACGGTGATATCAAAATTATCACTTAGAACATTATTAAATCGATATTTTTTTTTTCATTTTGAGTAAATCTTGTTGATTTGCATGTATTGTATAATTATATATTCATAATTTTATTTTATGTAAAAATTGTAAATTTTATTTTGTGTATAGTTATATTCTACAATAGTGAGTTGTCGGCCCTTGGTCATTTTGGTACAGAGCGTTGGTAGATATTGATACTTTTCCTTTTTATAAAAAAAACAAGTATACTTCGTAGTAGTTAGTGTTCATTAAGCAAAAATAATATCAATTAAGAACCCCAAAAGGGAGCGACCGCAGGCTGGGTTAGTGATAATAGTAATTTGACTGACAGTTTGACATCATTTGACTGACACTGGGTGGGAGCTACGATTAAAGCTGAGATGATTGATGTTTGAAAGTTTGATGTTTGCTAAGGCCGGTTCCAAGCATAGCTCGCGCGGCTTTGTAATGTGCAATCTGTGCAATGTGCATTGTCATTCACGCATGTGCAGTGATGATAAACTTATTAATAATTAAGAACGACCATAATAATTAAATTATTTTGTATGCTGAAAATTAAAGCGATTCCTTTGGTTGTCAAATGCGGTTAAACACTAAGTTAACATATACAAACAATATTTTTGTGTTAACACAACACAGTGCACAACACACATCGATATAATAGTGTTAACACATACGTTGTGATAACGAATACTATACATATCCATGAAAGTATGAACTATGACAATAGTATGTGTATGTATGTATGTGTATTGATACTAGTTAGTTCCAAAAGGGTACAGTATAATGCCTCGGTATTAAACTTTAATGACCTTTCTATAGATATAATCTGTTCACATAATTGATATGAACAAATGCTGTAGTAGTCTTTTTATAAAAAGCAACATAGAATGGTTGTTTAATAAACAACCTTACCTGGATAACTATCAAATATTTTAAGCAGCTCCGGGTATCGTTCTTTGATAAGTTTTCGAGCAGTCTCCATCGTCCAAAAATAGTACTTCCATTTTGGCGGTCCATTGTGACTCACTAGTCCCTTGATATTTTCCACGAATTCAGTAGGTATTATAGCATCGTTCCATACCTGATGTATTATCCGTGGCATGAGGGTTTTATCTTCCTTTTCTTTTGTCTCAGCATCGTGTATGTTATATTTGTCGCTGATTTTTGTCATGTGCATGTGGATTAGCGCACCGGATTTGTTGACTGACATATATAACATGTATGTGATCAGAATATAAGCCAGTAGGCAAATGCAAACTCTGTAAAATATATAAGTGATAAAAGTAAGCTAAAGTTAGATGTTAAGCTTTCTGTACGATCTAAATAACGCCTCTTCGCCCAGCCAAACATAAATAACTGTTTCCATTTTTAGCAAGTCTACAATATTCTATTCAATTCAAATTAAATCAGGCATATGCTGTTATAAATCGGAATTCTATAAACAATAAAATCAATTAACGCATATTTATATCATAAAATAAAATATATTGGATAATTACCCGGTTGTGAAAATTAACTGCATGGTTTTGTATGAGAGAGGTTAACACGTGTAACCAATATATAATTCCAATAAGTCCTTTGTTTAATCAATAACATGCATGAATTCCACTCTCTCTTACTCTTTCACTCATATTTCGTAACAACAGCTGTCAATCTCTTTAAGCATTTCATTTAATGGTTTTTCTCTTAATCATTTTAAAGAGGGTAAAATAATTAGAAAATAATCATGTCCATAAAATATAATATCATATATAATGGAAAACTTCACGAAGTGGTCAGATGTTCACTCTTTTAGAACAACGGAAAAGTAAATTGAATTTTATGGTTTCATATTCAACAGTGTCTTCGACAACAGTTTACTTCAATAGTAAAGTCATATATAATGCACTTCCTGAAAAGTTTAAACAATAAAACTCATACCAGGTTCAAGAAAAAAAATGTTGTTTTGGTAGCATCTGTGCATTTGGTTTTGCATCTGTGCTTGTATTATTAAATATATTAAAATGATAGATAATATTTGTGAAATATTTTAATTTTATTATTTTATTTATTCATATCCTTTTAAACAAGCATATTGCTAGTGTCTTAGCATAGTTTTTAGTCGCCTTATGGGGACACACTTTAAATAAGTCATCGGACTTTTTCAAGCCCAAACTGTCATGTCACTATAGATCTATACATGTATTTAGAAACTTACTGGAATTTCACTCCATGTCTTTGTACAAATGATGCATAACACATTGTTTGTACGTCATGCAACATTTACATACGTCACGGTGTGACATGAAACCGATCATATCCCTAATACGTTATTCACATGTTGGAGTATGAAATACCCTGCCACATTTGTACACATAGTGTATGTATCCCAAGTAACATACACCACCTCAGGTTTTATAACCCAGGGTTTATGGAAGGATGACATCATATAATCGTTACCTAGGTTACCTAGGTAGCTAATGACAGTGATAACTTACAAGTAAAACATTGTGTAACGTCCTTTACATTTTGTATAATCGTCCTTTATTTTTGAAGTAGATTTAAACATAGCGTTAATTTAAATTTGCATAATCAGAATATACGAGAAAAATAATAAAGTGAAGATGTGTCAAAATTAATACCCACTTGATACCGAAATACTAGAATCCTAGAATAGCAAGTCATTTGCAATCAATTACAATTGATGCGATAGTTGACAAGTTTATTTTTTTTAACCGAGATTACAAAAAAAAGCAAACTCATTCAAAAATGTTATGTATCGGTTGACTGATAATAATATAATTTAGATTCAAATATAATTATTTACTGATATTTTATCAATATAACACCAATATGTCAAATCCCCACCCAGAATACTATAAAAATATATCTTAAAGTGTTCAGCAGATTCGTTAACATAGCTTTTTTCCACATATGTTGGCGCTGTTCTAGCTAAGGTATATGAGGCCGTTTTGACTGAGACCGATTTGACTGATAACCATCGCTGGTTACTCAAATAAATAAAACACATTTCAATTAAATTATTTGATAACAGTTCTGCTTTAAATAGAGAGTATATTGAATCAATATAGTGTGTTTAACATACCTATTATACAATAGACGGCGCTTCAGTGCTTAACTGCGGCTTCAATGTCAATTATTCTAACAGTGGCATATTTAAACATGATTTCTTTTACGCAAAAATATATACATAACAATCCGACATTATATAAAAATTAAAGTATGTGTGAAATAAACAAAATATACAACTGTTATATTGCAATTAAAGGGATTACAGTATACTCGTGTACATCTCATTTAATTACTCAAATAATAATACCAAATTAATTGTATTCCTGAATACAAAGTTAGTATTTAGTGCAATGGATATAGTGTTGGCTTCTGACATCAGAGGTCGCCAGAGGTCGCGAGTTCGACACAGGGCTCTACCCGATGACCCCTCAAAACATATATTACCAGATCTAATAAGGGAATGCTGTTCATAAGATCAAGCTAAAATAAAATAATATAGATTAAATATACGTATATTAGATATACACAAGACATAAACACTAGTTAACGTAAATTACTACCTGACTTTTGTCATTTTGTGATTTGAGGTCCTGATTAAAGATCCTTGAAAAACATCATTTGATCATGCGAAAGATGGAAATAAACACGTAAGCATGTAACAACGTTTCCAATATTAAAGCTGTGACAATTGTCTAGAAGGAAGAAATGACGACACTTATGATAATAATAATAATAATAATAATAATAATAATAATAATAATAATATAATAATAATAATAAAAGTAATATTAAATAATAATAACGATAATAATGAAATAATAATAACAATAATAATAATAAATAATAATAATAATGATACTAATAATATTTTTAACAAATATACTACATGTTTTTAGTATTGATTTAGATACATATTTCTTTTTTAATAACATACCACAGGTTAGATAAAGATCATTAACCTGGCACAAGTTACAATTATTATAAAATTTACACACCGGCAATGAACCGATAAAACACTAGTTTCATGTAACTTTTCGAGTGACATGCATTCTCACCGTGGGGTCTGTGTTGCTGATTGCAAGTTGCGGTATAGCACACAGTGTCAATCAACTTTGATGTCTTTGTCATTTTACATCAAACAAAAACATAAACCCATACAATCAGTAAAAAGTCTGTGTAAGTTTAATGAAGCCACAATCAAACCGCATTTGGGAAACAAAGTGAAAAACTGATAACGTTCAAATGCAACTTTCGGTTTATATATATCACATTGTCAACTGTTTCTTGCACCTATGCAAAACACTTTTTATTCAAAATCATTTTAGTCAACCTTCCACCGCACGGGCCATAATAAAACTCGCTGTTCTCTTGCAATGCGTGTTGTTGATTATACAGTCGGTTCTATGTCGACTAACTATCATTATATAAAGATTTTGACCATACAGACATCGGAAATAAACAAACATAATAGTAAATACATTGTTTTGTCAGGTGTGAACAACTTACTACGCGCACGCACGCATGTAACAATTTGTCCAATATAAAAGCTGTGACAAATCAAGAAGTAAAAAAAGACAATATATATAATGAAAAAAGATCCAACGATAATATTTAAAATGATAATCTTGATAATACTATAACACTATATTTTTCCCACAGTGCTCTATAAACCACTTCTTATATCTAATAAAATAGGTGCCAACAAAATGAATATAAAAGATATTTGTCCATATGTGTATTTATACTTTTGCACATATCTGGCTACCATTCAAATACATAAGTGTGGCGAGTATGTACGAGAGAATCAGAAGTTTTGCGATAATTTCCGTCAGCGACTCAGCTGTTAGAATTACTGATCATTAAATACACATCTAAAACACGATTTAAACACGTGCAAATGAGGTATCAGCTGTTATTAATATGCGGAAAGCGATGGAAATTCACTAAATGTTAGTTATTCATCAATATATTGCTTTTTTATAAAATGCACCGCTTTAGTTAATGATTATGTATGTCGCTTTAAAAGAAGTTAAATACTTAAAAAATCTCAAAGAGTTTCACATATTTCTTTAACGAAATATCTGACCACTATTTCCCGTTCGCTCCGACGCCTAGTATATTCTGATCAATGCTTTCTTGAAATGCTAACATGTAATATTTTTTTAAAAAAAAGATACAAATGACATAAGCTTGTACTAAATATAAATGAAAAAAATGTAATTACGTTTTTTACACAGTGTACACGCACTACATATGATAAAATATTGATTACGAGGATTATATATCTATTATATATATATATATATATATATTCTATCATTAAACATTACCTACCTGCTACTCCTCGACATATCCACGTTTGTCATATGCTCGCATAATCTTATTAAAATGGGAACGGAAGTTTAAAACCCCTTGAGGTATTCAATTAACATAACAGGAGGAGGGGTTTTCAATAAACACTTTCAATATAAGTTAAGAGTATAATTATATTTATTAAATGAAGCTCTACGCCATTTTCAATACATGATGTAAACAAGTAGCGAGACTTATTGGTTATGGAAGAGGCCAATATATATCTGTTGAAACTTACTTCCTTTCGCGTGTAACTGGCAAATCTTGTCGCCTAGATTGTCTGGACCGAGCTGGACTGAGTGATGAATGGTAAGTGGTCCGGCTAGGCAACAGCCCCGGAACCACTCGATAACAGAGAACCAGAAGGAATAAATAGCTGTTATTATAAAAAATGAATCAATAGATTTATAAAATATTTCTGTAGAACATTTCTTCAAACAGTGTTGGTTTGCAAACGTTTCGCGTAACGAAGTCGAATTGCATAATATCTTATAACAATTAATTGCAACCTTCATTATTAAGACAGAAGCCATATTTTCTTTGGTAAATGCTAATAAGTACATGATACATTTTTAATTAGTGTGTACATCTCTCTAGTCTTTGTCTAGCATATATGATCAAATGTTATACTCGATTGTTTAAATAATTTTCTATATTTGCACGATAGTACAGTAATATAATTTCAGTTAAACTTTTAGTTTCTAAGCCAAAAAGCCATGTATGCGTATCACTGTGAGACAATCTGCACAGATATTAATAGAAACATACTCACGTCTTGCATAACCACACATGGTAGAAGTGAAGTATTTTAAATAGTACAGGAATAAAATCTATACCGGATAGGAGCACATATATCAATGCATCCGATGAAGTGTTTTTAGATGGATGCTAGGATCGAGTAATCGTAGCGAAACTTTACAAAATAAATCCCGTTTCTTAATTATTTTTTTTTCAAAAATATGAGAGAAGACCTACAAATTATACGACACGGGATAGATGCACATAGATCCCATTAAGACAATTCAATATAAACTAACTTAAATAGAATCACGAAATCATGCCCGAAATCATGACCATTATTCCATAAATAAGCAGAAACTTCGCTCCATCGTCTCCATAAGAAGACCTTATGTTTCGTTTCGATATGGAAGTGAGGTTATTGTTTATAACACACATACTAAAATCGTTCTCTTGTCCTTCTCAGATTTAAGATTCAAATTCATTATTCAGTAATTTAAACATATAATGTTTCTCATTACATACAATTTCAAAAAAAAATGTAACACATGACATACCGATACAAGATCAATATTATGTTATATTCTATTCAATTAGAAAGTTACGTTATTAAAGTACATATATTTTAATAGTTTCTGAGGTTGGACACATATAAATTAAACATTTAAATACTTTGTCAAATATATACTTAAGTAGATCAACACAAAAAGATAGATGTATGCATTATGTATTTTGATTGTACAAGGAATTCGAACACTAAAAGCTTGATGAATAAACTTACACAAATATAACAAAGATTAATACTTCTTACTTTGCATTAATTCAATGAGTTTTATCATATTTGGCCGTATATAATAATATAATTTAATAAAGCGTTTAGGTATATCCTGATAAATAGGACATATTAACACAAAATGATATGCATATGTATATAAGTTACATAGTGTGCAATAACGCAAGTTACATTCTAATCTGTTCTGTACATTACGACCGGTTTCAACTTTCAACTGATGTGAAGATAATCTTAATCTTGACATAGGCAATTCTTAATTTTCTTGGAAGCATATCTAAATAATTTCAAATTCTAAAGTAGTTTTTAACATTTTATAAGTACAAAGTGAAAGACTGTGTTCGATTTCATTAAACCATTTTTGTTTAAAATTATCTAGTACTCTCTCTTTAAAAATAATAGTATCATCAGTACTTGACAATATATACGAAAATCCATAATCTTCCAGTAGGTTTTTGATGTTTTTTACCAAATTCTTACAACCTTTATTACAATCAATAGGTTATGAATTATTTAAATATTTAACTATAATGTTAGAATAAGACAACCATTTTAAATTACCAACAATTATATAAATGTTATATAAAAAATTATGTGATGTCTATGACCTGTACCTATTACATTATATTCTAGCAATTGTACCATTATTTTGCCTGATATGTTCAAATATTCAAATAGCTTTATTTTTGTTTGTTTTGTTTCACACTGACTATTTGTAACATATATCTCAGAAATGGGGAAATAAAGAATTGATTGATTGATTGATAGTAAATGCTGACTGATAATTACTGATTGGCTGACATTTGCATATTTGGGAATTAAAGGGAAGTGGCAAATGTCCTAGGGGCAATTATCCACGGGGTGTTGGCAATAAATTGTACATACATACTATATAATGGTTTATTGCCTAAGCAATATGTTTAAATATGAAGATTTGTTATGATATAAATCGTATCTTGTAATATTGAAAAGAATTGGGTTTCCATTGTAAATGTATATATTAAGTAAGGCGCATATGCATTATTATATAATAATTTGCACTCCTTTCTGTAATCCAATATAACAGGTAACTCTAAATATATTATCACACCGACACATGCTTGATTATATATGAGAGAGAGAGAGAGAGAGAGAGAGAGAGAGAGAGAGAGAGAGCAATGATCATGATAATGGTGATGATCCTCGATCTTCCGCCATGGCTATGTGTGATGTCCTTGAGCAAGACACTTTACCCGAATATGCTTAGTACTGGTTCTAACCAGGAAGACTTCGATCGTGATTTGCCAAAGCTGTAAGAACTTGTTTCACAACTGAAGTAAAATAAATAAATTAACATAAAAACTGATATTTCCAAGAATAGTTCAGGCACTGATTCTATGATTGAAATAAGCTATAATAAAACACTAAGATATAGCCCCGTTTTTATACTAATGTAGTGTATTCGTTATTAGTTCTCCTTTTCTGTATGTGCTTTTGGATACTTTTTTATATGATAAGTGGTGTTATGGACAATCAAGGACCTATAAAAGATTTCTCTCTAATTACTTGGGAAAATGAACTTTATATAGAATGTTTTATATAAAATTCCTTGGTTGGTATAACTATCAGTGTTATTCTCATGTCTAAATAAAGATTTTATTAACTCCTTATGCCATATATTGTTAATTTACTATTTACAAGGATAAATATAGAGATAAAAATCCTTGTTTATTATGATTGTGTGGCAGAGTAACAAAGAGAAACAAACTTTGTAATAACAGAATAAACACATTAACAACAAATTTTATTTCTGCGCAAATCGATTAGAATTACAAAATGTCTTATCTTTCTGAATACATACTTTTTATGAAATATATTTAAAATATTTTGTTACTTTTTACAGGTTTTCACAAACACTATCACATTTTAGTGCATGTTCGTAAGTGATAATTTGATTATGGTTATAAAAGTATAAAGTCCAAGTTTGTTTATAATAGTGTCACCCCTTCTGAAAGGGCCAGCCACACCGGGCTTATGAGACACCTTTATGAGACACAGTTACTTCCCAAAGGCTATCATTGCCAGGCGTCAGGCTGTTAGACATTCGGTGCCCCTCATTTTGACTAGCTGCTGGGTGAGCAACCGGCCGAATTAGAAAAAATCAAAGTGCTTCGACCGGGATTCGAACGTTCGACCTCCCGCTTCTGAAGCGGACGCCTTAACCACTAGACCACGGAAGACGGTATATGTGTACTCTTGTTATCAGTATCCATCAATGCCTCGACCCTCAAGTCATAAGTTAATTGGTCCTATAACAGTAGAGTACCCGTGATACACTGATAACGAAGGGTATTTTACCTAGCTTTGTTTTATTGTTTCAATGACAATGAATTGATTGATGTTTTTATTTAATATATTAAACTTAATGAAATTAAGAAAATATTGATCCTTAATTTTAGGTTGTATTTCTTCTTAGTGTTGTATGCACGGATTTCATTTTACCGACGATAATATTTGAACTATTACATGAAATCTTATCAGGCAAATACATAAAACTAATTAGAATTATGTGTTACTTTAAATAAAACGTGTTTTTGATTTAAAATGATTGATATACATTGTGTTTCATTATCATTCATCTCTCACCTCTGATTCAAGTGGGAAAGTTATCGGTTACTTGCGGAGTCGGGGTGTGATCGAGTACTGGTTAACCTTTCAGGACTCAATGAAACATAGTATGGTATCATAATATGGTCTCACTTTAAAACGAGAATCACTAGTTTTACCAGCGAATATAAGTTGTCAAATTGTTGGGTATGACTTATGGCCAACGCCATTATTATGTAAATCAATTATGTATCATACAAGTTGTCTGTGTTTATTGAAAATATTTTGATTCAAGCATTTTTATTGGCGCATCTGCAGCAAATTGTGAAATTATTTGTAAATGTCCTTGCTGATAGCACACATTCAATGGGATATCTTAATGGCAAATGGCGATACAAACGAAACAATTAGAACATCCAAATTGACAAAAAAAAAATGTACTGTATATCCTGTTTCTATACAGAAAACTGACCCAAGAACATCCAAATTGACAAAAAAACATTCATCGTCAGCTTGAATAAAATGCGTCGACTGCACAAAATATAAGTCGTTGGTCCTGTCCAAGACTTAAACCCGATGGCCTTTCAGAAACAATGTTCAGTATATTCTGGTTCTAAACAGAAAACTGACCCAAGAACATCTAAATTGACAAAATAACATTCATCGTCAACTTGTATAAAATGCTTTAACTGCACACGACAGAAGTCATTGTCCTGTCAAAGACTCAACCCGATGGCCTTTCAGAAACAATGTACAGTATATCCTTGTTCTACACAGAAAACTGACCCAAGAACATCAAAATTGACAAAACTTTTATCGTCAGCTTGAATAAAATGCGTTGACTGCACGCAACAGAAGTCGTCAGTCCTGTACAAGACTCAACCCTATGGCCTTTCAGAAGCAATGTACAGTATATCCTGGTTTTACGCAGAAAACTGACTCTAGAGAGATTCATCTTATATAAGAGATTACTTCGTGATCGAGATAAAGTATATTAGTTTAATTTAATTTATTTCGTCCATTGTGAAGCATCGCCTATATAGCATTTTGTTTTCGTTGAATGTCGCAATATTCCGTACACAGCATGATCGACATACAGTATATTAGTATACTTTGGTTTATTCAGTTTAATGTGATGCATCGCCTATATAGTATTTTGCTTTTCGTTGAATGTCGCAATATTCCGTACACAGAATGCCAATTATCAATATCAATTTTATTCACATAGTATAACGCCACTGGTCCACAATACAACATTATATATAACATATGCATGATATAAACGATTTATAACCCTTGTTATTGACATAAATTAACATATATGAAACAGTGGCAAAACATACAGGCATGTTGTTTAGTTATATACGAGATCAGTTTGCAACAACACGCATCATAAACCCAGAGCAGATTATGCGTGTAACACGTGTGGGTTGATATCTGGTATGCCCATTCAAACTGGGTATGTTACGGTTGCCGAATTTTCATATGACTTATTGCCAACAGATGACAGATGCACATTTTACTCTTCCTGTAAAAGGATTGATCTTTTCTCAAACGCTGAAAAAAATAAACTTGGCAACATTGTGTAAATGAAACGTATTGACGCTTGTCATTAATTTGTTAAACGAATCCTGGAATGCGTTTCACAAAAAAAAAATAATACGACAAAAATTGTCGCTAACGTAAACCAACAATTATTCATTATATTTTTAATTTTCATCCAAATGAAGCCAAATTGGCTCAAATCATGCAGAACATTATCTCTTTTCTAAAAAAAAACAATCATTTTAAATGTCGATCAAAATTTGAACACACAACGGAGAAATTGTCAAATTGACTTACGTCGAATGTTATCGTAATCTGTTTGTGAAACGCAGCCATGGTTTCTATGTCTAAGAGTTTCGGTATTGAAAACAGTTGCAGTAAATTTTCATAAAATTTACATTAGAAAACAAAATGATATTCCGTCTCAATTATATTTATTGATCTTTTTGGCAATAAGATAATTTCCCGATGCCTGTATGACTACCCGTTTCTATGAGTAAGGTATGCGTTAGAATACATGTAGAACATTTTATTGTCTCATAGAACATTTTTAATGAGAGCACTAACATAGATATCTTGGTGCAGTTTTCAAAATGTCAGTGCTTTAAAGATGCATCACCTATAAGTCTCTGTTCCGTAAATGAATGAAAGTTTTTTTAATCACAAAGAGGAATGTGTCATTCGAAGACAATGGTTGAGTCCGTCCTTGTAGTTTATCTTATTTATGTGAAATTAGTTAAAACGCTGGTCGGCAATTTCCGTTTTATTTGCCATTGTTTTTGCATAACCCGATACTGGTTAATCAGCGGCTTTATCACGGGCCGCGATTTGTATTTGAATAACATAATAAAAGTGTTTTACCCTACAGAGACAAAATACAAAGTTATTGAACCGAATATCCATAATATATAATGTTTGATATAAATTTGCAATTTTACTGCTAAGATAAAACAAATATCGGCGATCAGTATAGGCGAGGCCTCTTTAAAGCGAGTATATCAAAGGGGGTGGGGTGGGGGGGGGGGGATATTAATGTCTTAAAAAATTTAAATATTTCTAAAATTAATAAAAAAATACATCTCATTATCATTATTAAATAAAATCCGAGTGGTTTGGTATGTCAAATCTACCTAAACTGGACAAAAAAATCCTAAGACGAATCAATTTTTACTACGTTTATGCATGTATCAATGGCCGATATACGCTTTAAGAACGCTATACTCCCCCACCCCGCCTATAAACTACTATATTTGATTAAAATTCACTATATTTCTACTGAAAATCATGTGTGCCCGTTCAGATTTTGAGTTGCGCCCCTCCAAAACTTAATTAATGGATTCGCTCCTGTGTATAATGGATCAAATTGAAATCAAAACGATATCACGTGACTAATTTAATACGTCACAAAATATGTGAAATCTATTTTAGTGTAACCTAGGCTCGTAGCTTAAGTAAGGAAATCCCTTTTTAAATATATAACTTTGGCATGTTTAATTAGATATCAGTTTGCCAATACAGTGTCAGTGAGTATATATAGGCAAGATATATGGGAAAAATACGTTTTATCTATTAAAGTTTGAAAAGTCCTGATAAATTTCTAGTTAACAAGTCATGTTCCATTAAGTACACTTTCAGAGCATTATGCATGTACATATGATATGCGAATCTTGCTCAATATTAACGATTGTTGCTCAAATACTATTTATCATACCTATTTATTGATATATAAATGTATATTCTGTGTTTGATTTCTTGAAAAATAGGTACATGTTCTATGTTTCTATTACTCTTCAATATGGTGACATTGTGCATGCTTGGTTGTTTTATAATTTATTTGATTCTAATCTGTATATACTATGATGCTCCTTTAATAAAATCTATATATATATATATTCGCAAGTTATGCGTTCGTGTATACCTATACCCAGAGACATATAAACAGATATACTAGTACCTGTTACTTGTCTAAATTTCGGTGTTGCATATTTCGCGTTTTCCGATTTTTGCTAACACAACTCCTCCTAAATCAACCAACTAAAAATTGTGATTTTTTAATCTTTGTGCTTAAAAAATGTCCTTTATTGTAATTTTAGATGGTCAACTTCATTTAAAAATCTTTTTATTTTAGAAATTAGGTCTAAAGTATACCCGTCTATTTCATGGCAAAGAGCCAGCCCATATAGCCTGTATTGTGACTGACATTTCTCGCCATCCCATAGTCGTCAGACGTACCACACCCACTGTGAATTTTTTCTCTTCTTAAAACTAAGATAAATATAACTTGCGAAATGCACTAGGATCACCTATTGATCAGTGTCTCAAGGGTTCTTAAAATGTTTATAAAATTGGATTAAGCGTTCGTTTCAGCTAATGGGGTGTATTTTGAAGAAAGTTCCCCAAAAATTGATCAAAAGTGATTATAGTGCGCTAGAAACAATACTAATAACAGTATTTACGGATCACCAAACAAACAAATATTAAATGTATGTACATGTATGTTTATTTCGATTCGTATCGTGTCTTTTGACTAACATCCTCCTTTTCGTATAGCCGACGTTAGTATATCTTAAACAGTTGTTCACTGATATAAAACAGTTTAATGGCCATTGGCAAACCGTCCTGTAAATTACTAGTCAGACATTTTATCCGTTTATGCTTAGAACGTGTTCTTACCAGAATGACATCGAGCGTGATTTACTTTAATTTAAAATAATTTGTGAAATCAATCAAGATAAAATAAATTAAAGAAACTGTGTTACGTATTACTGATATAGTATTAATACGTACGTGTATGTAATGTATGTATAATTGACATTTTAACATCATCATTTTCGGCATCAATGGGCCAAATCTTTTTTCTAATATATAGAGCGCAAACTTATAAAACATGTATACGTACCATTCATGTATACCATATGTCAATGTATACTTGATACGTTCAACATTTTCAATTAATCAATCAATCCAGAGATACGTTAAGTTTGTTTAGCATGCCTTAAGCGAAATTAAATATACACATACATTTATTTTCCGTATGATTCATTTTAGATTTAAAATTGATGGGTATAGCTTTTTAAAAGCTCACATATAGGATTTCTACTTAAACATTATAGATGAACTTCTGTTATAAAGTTGCGGACCGCAATGTCTTTATAACAAATAAATTCAAACAATTTAACAATTTTGAGTATAATATTCAGTCAACACTTAATTATATATAATGTTCATTGTTTAAGCACATTTACTTTTTTGGAAACAGTTACGTTTGATAGAGAATATTTACCTTTACTACCCATGCTTTACTATAAGATATGTTGTTTATTTCTCTGAATGATATATTTTTGGGTGGCTCGGCTACTACATGATACCACGTGTAATGTGTATACGCATGCGTACTTTTGTTTCGTGCATCGTCGCCGCGTGCTAAGTATATTCGGCATTCTTGTTTTTATTTTTATTTAAGTTAGCAGGTTGTTTACATTTGAATTTGACAACTTTTGATAACAGCTTTTCATCATGTTTGACCAGAAAATAGTTCAGTATCAACAATCCAATGGCACATTGGAAGTATTGACATAGGTCTAAGTATATGCGAGTGATTGCTCTTGGACCCGTACATCAGACGGATTGTGATCGGTCTGTGTAGACGCATCCGTCATTTTTAATTAATGTGTCAATTATATATCTAAAGAATGGGTGACGATGTCGGCAAAACATGACAGGGTTTTGTAAGTAGTATGTCCATACCAAGACTATGGCAGTAATGTACAGCTGCTTTGTTGACGAATGGACAAAAATGCTGCTTCATGAATGGATCAAGAGGTCTGAGATTAACGGTATCCATGTCAAAATAGTGCACCGCTGAGTTCATGAAGAAATATAGTATTGTATAACATTTGCTCGATTATTTCACCCCATTTACAGATGTATAAAATACAGTATGCTTTATTCACTTTGATCACATTAGAAATCATAACATTCATGAGCAGCTTGAAAGTATGCTCACTAATTTTGTAATATTCCATTCATACAGAGGACTCGCCGTATCTAATATTGAGATAACTTGTGGCCAGACCCTTTTGCCTTGAATTGTATTTGACTTATATGCATGGTATATATTGTAATATGTGTTTATATGGCAATAAAATATGTTTAAACTCAATTGATACAGACGACAAGTGATAATCATCGGTGATATATCAAACTTGTCATCAACTCGAATTGTTAAACCTTTACGTGATAAGGGGCTATGGTTGGAAATCAGATAAATCAGAAATCCTTTTGTTTCTATTAATACACTGAGTTGTTGTTTTACGATACCACCTGTGTTTTACTAATGGCGAAACATAATTGATTACATTGTCTTTATATTTCACGTCCTTTTACAATCTTATGGAAAATAAACGTTCATTTGCAGTTTAACGAAATATTTGACTTGTCAAATTGCCGTTAGCAGTGCAAAGCGTGTGTTATTTTTCAAATAATTTTTTATGTTCACGGGAGGTTTTGTAATAAGATAAATTTAAATTGACAGTGAAAGAGAGCAAATAAAACTGATAATTATTGAAAACGAATAAGTTACTAATAAGATATGTACCATGTGTCTTCGTGCAGGACAGTGTAACGAAAGATAACCATGTTACCTCTATAGTACTTCCTATGAATAATTTTTAAAAAATGCGACAGAAAGCCGAGACATATAGAACGAGCATAGGAGTTAAAATGAAGGTATCGATTCATATAATGTTAAAGTGCACACAATACTGATGAAAATGTCATCAACTCTATTCAAGTTTCATATGTATATAACATGTATATTAACGTTACAACAACAGAAAACTATGTTACATGTCATTTTTATTAAACAAAGAAAACACACACTGAGTATTTGTGGTCAATTAACACTATTTATTCTACTATTAAACATAGCTTATGACAACAAATCAAACCACATCGTAATTAATGAAAACAATTTACATATTGGGACGAATGTATAATACGTTACCTTAAGCCCAAATTACGTTACACCCAATTTTAATGTAAACAAGACTAGATACATTGACTGAATATTTTGCTCATTAATAATGCCATTTTTAACATGATAGAAAAATGAACAACACACCCTACATTTGCAAATAACATGATGAAATGATAATTATACAGTAAAGAACGTTACATAAAGTTCAAATAAAATGACTATATATATTGACTATAAAATACACCGCTCATCAAGATATTACATGCATTGATGGTTTAATTCAAAATCATTCAAACCCTATTACATATAAAACAGACTTACTGCTGCATGCAGATAATAGTGATTTACGTTGCCTTTGATTAAGAAATGAATCTATATTAAGGAGATAAGTCTCATTACTCAAATAAAATTCACCAATATGGGACAATTAAAGAAGAAAGAAGAAGTTGTTTAGTAAAAATCAAATCATGTTCATATTGACACTCTTTAAAGTTTGTGTACTTTACATGACATAATACATGCAACGTTGTTCCAGATGTTCCAAACAAAACACATCGACATATTAATACTCTAGTCAGTATTCAAGTCATCTTCGAAGACAATGTCAATCATATTATCAAGTTTTACTTTGTCGTCTTCTTCAGACACAGAGTCACTGGATTTACTGTCGTCTTGATTAGTGCACAATATGTCAACAAGTTCTTGAGGAACAATGTTACTACTTGTCCAGTCGTATTCTATGCCATTGGTGCCTATTTTCCAACCACTACTGTCTACATCTGGAAGTTGTGGATAATTCTCATGGGAGTGAAGCCAGACGTATACATGATAGTTAACCCGACGAACGTGCATTTCAAGGGATGCTCTACATGAAGGGAGTAAACTGCATGTCGATGCATTTGTACGAGTCTAGAATATTGCCTCGTCCCTGGTTCTTTTTGCAGAACATGTCAAATCTGAATTTGTTTACATGTGTATACTTTGGTTTACCATACATACAGCAGACATACTTTTCAATTCCCTCAAGCAATCCATCAGTACATTCGTGTTCTTCGCCTAGTTTAGACAGTGTAGCAATACATTCGGGGTACTTTTCTACGATTTTTAGGAGAGCGGTTTTCCCTCTTCTTACGAACGCACTCGTTGTGTCACACCCCGTGAAACTTTGAATTGCTGGTAGTATTAAACAGATGTCTTCTCCTTTGTTTTCAGCAATCTCATTAACATTGAGAAGTCGTCGCTTGTTTCCTACACCAGTATCAAACAAAACAGTCCTGCTTATTTCTCTGGAGTACTTTGTAAGCATAACCAAGACATCGGTATCTGGAAATCTTACGATGACATTGACTGTTGCAGGCTCTTTATCTCTAATGTGTAAACAGTGAAGTATGATTGGAGTGTCTGCCTCTTCTTCAGATAAGAACAAAGCTTCTTCGGGATGCACTTCAACCGTGGCACCGTCATGGCAAGAGAGACTAGTATACATTTCTCCAAGGACATAATAGATATGTCGACCGTGAAGCTTTTTGGCATAATTTTCAGTTTTCCATTGGTCGAAGAGCAGACGTAGCAGTTGGGTTTTGTTGTCATCGTTGGCCATAAAAGCTTTCCAGTCCTTAGGAGTTCTTGTTTTTTGACCAGATAACAAGAAAGTTGGGGCAGATCCCCTTCTCTTGCGCTCAAATGATTTAATTGATGTGGGGTAATAAGTATCGGTGACAAATTCAACCCTACCGTGTTTTGGAAGCAAATTGAAGACAGTCTCAGCCAACTCTTCGAGTGTATCAGGCACTGAAAGTAGGCTTTGCAGTGTCGCATTTCCATCAAACACATGTACAACATTCTCTCGTGGGTGGGTTGTTTTTGGTTCGATGGCTGATTCGAGCAAATGCATCAATTTCGCCTTGTCAGTTTTCACAGGCATTCCGTCAGCTGTCGCTAAGGACCAAGTAACTGGGCCAAGAGGAAAGGATAGTGGTAACTCAAGATCAATGTCATGCTGCACAGACAGAAGCACAAGTTGCCCGAAAATGTTTCGTTCTGCTTTAATCTGAGTGAATTTGTTCTGAGTGCTTCTGAGCGTTTTTGTGATCTCTGTTGTTGCGAAGGTATTAATTTTTTTACTTTTTATTGGGCTGTGAAAGTCAACAATTTTATTCACGATTCTATCATTACCAAATTCTTCCATTGCTACTCGGCCCGTACCTGAGGCATGCAACAGATCTGCAGCGACGTCTGGCTTCGCTGGAACACCTGATGATAGGCAATACAGCTCATCGATATTGTGTTCAATGTTGAATGGGTTGATAAAACCACATATTGCCTCAAGAACTTTGTTGACATCTGCCTCGCTATTTCGTATTTTGCAGGCTGGAGTTCTTTATAGACCGATGCCTCTTCGGAAGCCATGTTACCTGCAGGATTGCCTCGGCATATTTGGCTCCTGCAATGACGAGTTGTACTACAGCGATAGTAAGCGGAGTAATTGCGACTGAAACCAATAATACCCCGTTGGCATTTCGCATGTGTGTTGATTGTTTGTTCGATGGTTATATCAACAGAGGTTTCTGGAGTTAAGCACAGAGGATCTCGAAACACTAAATCCGTTGCATTTTAGCAGCTTCATGGCCTGTGATGTGTAGTATCCAAATCCATTAGAGTCATCAGATACACTAGAATATATCTGGCATATGTGTGGTGGTCATAGGCAAAGAACAGAGGACACAGTCTGTAGAGTGCGGCTATATGTAGCTCTAAGTTGTTTTCCATAGTGGCCTTGATAAGTGTCAGTATCCTATGGATGATGTCAATGTAACGTAACCAATACTGAGCAGTTTTGCGACTGTCACCATTTCTGATGGATTCTTCGAATTCAATGTAGCGCTCAAAGTAGTCATTACATTGCTGCGATGCCAATACTTGTGCTTATTTGTCCTCAGTAAGATCTTAAGCAAGGTCATTTAGCATGATGAGTGAATGTTCAGAAATATTTTCAGTGCGAGGGTTAATGTTTTCTAAACGTTTCATTAGCAAGCGTTCAAGATTCTCGGTAACCAGTTTACGAACTCTCAGAGCATGATTGTAATAGCTTTCAAGACATAACCGTCTCCAGTGATCCACTTGCACAGAGTCCAGCCTCAATTACTATTTCAAAAAATCCACTACATGTCATTATCTTTCCAACTGTACTAAAGATAGAGCAAATGGTGTGAAATACACCCATTCGAAATATTACTTTACTGAATCGATCTGTGTATTGCCATACGAAAGAATATGCCTTTTAAGCAACAGCCAGATCAAAGGTAACAATGGCATACTCCTGTATGAATGTACTTATTTATTTTTTTATTTATTTATTTATTTATTAATGTTTGTTAAATCTCTTCGCACACTTAATTTTTAACATTGATTTTGGGTATAAACTGCTTTGATATGTGTTTTTACTCTTTCTGTTGTGTTGACCAGAGACGTATTTATATATACATTTTGTAAACGTCTTTCACTTTGTTTTGACATTTTGTTGACTCATTTAATGTTAAACTATGCAGTTTTATAATTTCAATTTAGGTAACGTAATTCCGGTAACGAAGGTTATTTCAGTTTTTTTTGTATTACATATATCAGACTATTCATGCAGTAAAACTGCATTTATTTCATTAGATATTTAAAACAGTAATACATATACATCAACATAAAATGTAATAATGCAAGATATCGCTTAAATGTAACGTAAATTACATAGACGTAATCATTACAATTACAGAAAAGTGACATTTTTACTTTATTTGGCATCCAGTGAGTTTTTAGGATGAATACATATACTCTAATTGTATTTGTATTTTTACCAAGAATATGATATGAAAGGATAAGGGTAACGTATTTTAAATGTACGTTACGCTCTAAAGCCCCAACGCTCAGTACGTAAAAGTGTCTCAATTTCTGGCATTGTTCCTGAAGTTTAAGAAATCATACCCTACAAAATTGCCGCTGAGTGGGGAGCAGGGTCTATTGACCGATCAAGGTATATTGGTGCGGCGCACCGACATCTTCTGTGCTAACATATTTCATTTAACCATCAGTACTCATTCAACTATATCAACAACGTCGTTGTTAAAATATTCACTATTAGGTAAAAGATTGCAACTTGACATGAAATGTAAAACAAGAAAATATATTAAAAAATAATGTAAATGAATTCTTTGAATATTTGTCCGACGATAAATTATCTGCTGTAAAAATACGGGACATTACAATATCCATACATTATTTAGATGGATATCATATTGCTTCAATGAACAGTGGCTTTTTTATCCGTTTCAGTAGGAAGCACATACAATTAATAGCCATATACGTTCGCATGTTTACCGATCATTGTGTGCATTCACCTATATTAAACGTTTTTAAAACATTTTAAGTATGACTCTATTGAGTCACTTTGTAGTAAATACTAAACAAATCTATTTCACATGTAATTTCAAGTTGATTTAAACAAAATATATGCCAGAATGATGCTAGACTGAACAACTGATAAAACGTTGTCTATATTTTATTTATGGCGACATTAGAGACAAATTACACGCTCTTTTGATGAACGCACGGGCATAAAGTACTCTCATCACCCAATGCTGATACAAGTCTGTCGATACATCCCTAAACTATTAATACACATTTAATTGTTGATGTAGCCCTTAACTGTCGATACAGCCCTTAGCTGTTGATACAACCCTAAACTATTAATTCACCAGTTAACTGTTGGTACACCCCTTAACTGGTGATACAGCCCTTAACTGTCGAAACAACCCTGAACTATTAATACATCATTTAGCTGTTGGTAAAGCCCTTAATTGTTGATGCAACCCTTTACCTGTAGATACAACCCTTTACTGTGATACAATCGTTAACTGTTGATACAGCTCTTAACTGTTGATACAACCTTTACCTGTAGATACAACCCTTTACTGTGATACAGTTGTTAACTGTTGATACAGCCCTAAACTGTTGATACAGCACTTAACTATTGATATAGCCCTTAACTGTTGATAAAGCCCTTAACTGTTGGTACAGTCCGTAACTGTTGATACAAATGTAAACTATTAATACAGCCCTTAACCTTCGATACAGTCATTAACTGTGATACAACACAAAATTACTGATACAGCTCTTAATTGTTGATAAAGCCCTTAACTGTTGATACAGCGATTAACTGTCGTTAAAACTGTAAACTACTGATACAACCCTTAACTGTCGATACAGCCCTTAACGGTCGATGCAACCCTGTACTGTTGATAAAGTCCTTAACTGTTGATACCCCTTAACTGATAATACAACTCTAAACTATGGTACAGCCCTTAACTGTTGATACATACCTTAATTGATGATACAGCCCTCAACTGTTAAAACAACTCTAAACTGTCGACACAACACTAAACTATTGATACAGCCTTTAACTGTTGATACAACGCTTAACTGTTGATACAGCCGTTAACTGCCGATACGGTCGTTAACTGTCGATACAACTCTAAACTAATGATACAGCCCTTAACTGTCGATACAGCCCTCAACTAACGATAAGACCCTTAACAGTTGATAAAGTCCTTAACTTTCGATACAGCCCTTACCTGTTGATACAAATCTAGACTATTGATACAGCCCTTAACTGTTGATACAGCCCGAAAATGTGTAGAGCCTTTAACTGTTGATTTATCCATTAACTGTTGATACACCCATCTAACTGTAAATGCAACAATGAATATTTTGATACAGCCTTTAGTTGTTGGTACAGCCCTCAACTGTTCAAACAATTCTAAATCACTGACACAGCACTTAACTGTTGATACAGCCCTTAACTAATGATACATCTCGTAACTGTTGGTACAGCCACAAATTTGATACAGGCCGTCTCTGTTAATATAACTATTGATACCGCCCATAACTGTCGATACAGCCATTTTCTATTGATAGAACCCATATCTGTTGATACAATCCTTAACTGTTGACACAGCTCTTCACTGGTAATACAACACTAATTATTGATACAGCCCTTAACTGTTGATACAACTCTAAACTATTGATACAGCCCTTAACTGTTGATACAATCCTTAACTATTGAAACAAGCACTTAACTGTTGATACATCCCTTAACTTTCTATGCAGCCCTTAATTGCTAATAGAGCACTTAACTATAGATACAGCCCTTAACTATTGATACATCCCTTAACGATTAATACAACCTTTAACTGTTGGCACAGCTGTTGGCTGCATTATATAGTTCTTAGCTGTTGATATAGCACTTAACTGTTGATATAGCAGTTAACTGTTGATATAGCACTGTTGAATCAGTCTTTAACAAATTATACAATCTTAACTGTTGATACTTCCCTTAACTGTTGATCAATACATCCCTTAACTGTTGATAAAGCTCTTAATTGCTAATACAACTATTCACTGTTGATGAAACCTTAACTGTTGATACAGCCTTAACTGTTGATATAGTCCTTAACTTTTGGTGAAGCACTTAACTGATGATACTTTCCTTTGCTATTGATACATCCATTAGCTATTGTTACAGCCATTTACTGTTGAACAACAGCTAGCTTCTATTAACACATATTGGCTGTAACAACAGCTAGATTCTATTACACACATATGGGCTGTAACAACAGCTAACTTCTATAATATACATAGCGCATCTACACACAGCTAGATATTACAGCTAGGTATTACATATTCTATACCACACATAGGGACTGTAACAACAGCTTCTATTTGTCAGCATAGGGCCTCTAGTAAACGCTTTATTCGTTAACACACATAGGTGTTGAAACAACAACTTTATAGCATTACACACATAGGGGCTGTGAATACAGCTAGGTTTTATTACATTATATAGAGACAGTTAGCAACAGCTGCCTTCTATTACACACAATAGGGCATCTACAAACCCCTATAACCTATTGCACACATAGGGACTGTAACAACATCTAGATGTTATTATACACTTAGAGGCTGTCACAACAGCAAGCTTCCATAACACATATAGGGACTCTGACCACAGCCAGTTTAAATTTCAAAAATAGACAAAGGGGCTGTTTAAACAGCTAGCGTTTATTAAACACACATGAGATGTGACTACAGCTTAGCTTCAATAACATACGTAAGTGCCTTCATAAAAAGCTAACTAATATTACATACACAGGGGATGAAACGACAGATAGCTTCTATTGCATACATAAGGACTCTACCAACAGCTAAATTCTATCACACACATTAGGGGCTGCAACACCAGCTTTCTTTTCGAACACATATAGGGACTATAACACCAGACCGCTTCATTGGAACACATATAGCAGTCTACCAACAGCTGGCTACTACCACAGAAACAGGGGCTGTGACAACAGCTATATTACATATACAGTCAAACCTGTGTAATAAGTCATCTTTATTGAGCAGCCACCTGCACACATAGTGCCTCTATCAATATTTAGCTTATATTGCATATATGAGGACTGTAACAACAACTGGCTTCTATTATACACATAGGGCCATTGCTAACAGCTAGCCTCTATTACACACATATATGATTTAACAACAGCTACATTCTATTACACACATAGAGTTTCTACCAAAGACTAGCTTTTATTACACACACAAGGGCTGTTACAACAGTTAGCTTCTATTACACGCATAGGCGCTGTAACAACAGCTTGCTTCTGTTAAACACATAGGCGAAGTGACCACAGCTAGTTTCCATTATAAACATAGTGGTTGTAATAATAGCCAGCTTCTATAACACAAATAGTGTCTCTACTAACAGCTTCATGTTGATCTACTGATCTATAAACGAAATTAAGTTTGCTTTAATGAAGCGAGAAGAGTAAAAGCTTGACCTGAATTGGTTAAAAGGTCAATTTTTTAATCAATTACAAGAGAGCGTTATCAAATAAATTTATTTTGTACCATTTTTATATTTTTATATTTATATTTTAATGATTTAGTAGGTCAATTTGTGCAGTCAGAAAACATTATCAAAATAAGTTTGTCATATGTTTTAAAATCCATCGCATGTGAATGCTTAGCATGTGTGAATGAATTAAATACAGTGCTTGAGTCGGTTTTCTATTGATTTAATCAAAAATTCAGATCAAGCTCTAACACAAAAAACAGAACTAAAAGACGTTACAATATTTATAGTTTAAACTATATAAACATAGCCAGAGCAAACTTGTTAATATAAAAGTTAAGTATCTTAACATAAGTATAATATCCACACTGCTCGTCCTAATGTGTTGCTATTTACTTGTATGTATATGTTTAATGTATACTGGAGCTATACACAGAGCGCAATCTGGACTAAACTCTTTTATTTTGAAGGGAGGATAACTACGATAAGTGAAGAGTAAGGGAGTTTTAAGAGTTACTTTTCTTGAACAATCGTATGTGTGAGATCGGTTGTTTTTAATTCTTAAAACAACGATACAAAATTTAATAAAAATAAATGATATTTGATAATCCCACCCTCCATTACCCTTAATTGTGCTGCTGCTGTATTTTTATTCCGTATTTCATGCAGCAAGATTTGGAAAAGCATAACGTTACAACAATCAGATATCCAATTTAATTCAACAGCATGGCTGGAAGTCAGATATCCATGTGATTGATGTTGCTGAAGTGTCATATACGCCAGGTTGTTCATTTCAGACACAATTCTACTGAACGTACCTCTTTCAGTTTTAATTGTGGTTATTATGATATTAAAACTGTAGATAGATATGTTTACCTTTGTTTAATATTGACATAATTTTTAGACTGTAATGTAATTGCAAAGTTGGTTTCACTAGTCAGCAGGGCAGCGTTTGTAGGTAGTATGTCCATATCGAAGGCTATGGCATAATGCTCTGCTGGTTCGTTGACGAATGCACAAGAATGCTGCTTCATGAATGAATCCAGTGGCTTCACACTTACTGTATAGGTCAAAATACGCACCGCCGAATTCATGAAGAAACACATACCGTATAACATTTGCTCTATTATTATTCTTCACTGAAATAAGTATCAAATGCAATATGCATTAATCATATTGATCACAGTCGAACTCAGTGATTATAATATATTAATTTCAGCCACACTTGTTTGTTAAATGAAAGTATTTATCATATCTAAAATAAAATTGATCTCGAAAAAATAAACTTTGTTGTTGACTTCAAATAATATATTCCGTTAGTTGTGATGAAAATATTAACTTAAGATATTATTCTATGACTAACATGACACTGAACTTTACATCATTATAATAATGGATAACACATGTTAAAAATTGACATAACACAGGCTGAGATAAATATGTTTGTCTTACATATTCCTGCTTTACGTAAACATTATAGGTTATATTACAAAGATTTTTTATGTGTATGTTAAATTGCGATACTAACACTTTTTGCAGTTCGATCCTATTTTGATCGTATGTAAAAAACCATTTCAATTCGTATGCATTATATCAAATTATTTACAAAAATATACTTTCTGTAGTAAAGACAGTTTTTACGTTTTTTTTACTTTTTTTAAAAAAAAGGAAAATCACAACATTGTAATTTTTGTAAAAAAAATCAATTGAATGTTACCCTTCCACTCCCACTCTGACTAAGGTATGTGACTACCGTTTTGTCTGTGTACTGATTTGACTGATAGCAATCGCTGCTTACTCAAATAATCAAACACATTTCAGTTAAATGAATTGATGTCGGTTCTGCTTTAAAAAATATAGTAAATTGAATCAATCTTAATTTTTCGATAATGGTTTGCACTTTTTTTATGGTAATTTGACATGTGTGACATTTCATTACATTTACAATGCAGTAGCGTTACTGACTTTTATTTAAAGATGAGATCAGAATTAAACAGGCCTTCAAAGGAAAGTTATCCGAATTTTAAAATGAGTCATGTGATTTCATTTGATTTCAATTTGGTCTGTAACGCAGGTTTACACGTAGTAACTATATTTAGGATGGCGATTTTGTTGCATGTTTACAACTATGATTAAAATATCGATTAATGTCACGTTTCGGTAAATTTGATATAGATAACCAATCCAATTGTGTTTATCTGTGACAAGAATATGCTTTTTACCCATTTAATTCAATATTGTTTTTTTTTCTTTTTTTATAAAACAGCTGTCGATCTTATTATTCCAATTTTCTTTAAGCATTTGATTTAATGGATTTTCTCTTAATCTCTATAAAGGGTAAATTAGGAATGAATCATGTGAATGAAATATAAAATCATGTATGATGGAATGAATCACGAAGGGGTCAGATGTTCACTATTTTAGGACACGGAAAATTAATTTTAATTTGATGTTTCCATAATCAACTATGCGTCTTTGATAACTCTTTACTACAAAAGTATAATCACATTCACACGTGGAATGCTCTTCCTGATAAAGTTCAAACAATTTAAAATCATGATAGGTTCGAGAAAGAAGTTTCATTTTCTAAACTTGCATAAATAATCTTTGTGATTTTTGTAGGATCTGTGCAATTAATATATTGTGACTTCAATAATATATAATAAATCAGATATATCAAAGTAATTTATATTATGTGTGAAATATTTTATTTCTATTTTTTTATGTATTTGATACATTTTCAAAGAATAATATATTGTTATTGCTACTATCTTAGGATAGCTTTTTTAATCGCGTTATATGGACTCAAGTGAAAATAAGTGCTAAAACTTTATTGGACATTCCGAACAGTTCATTTCACTTTAAGATTCAATTATTTAGCTTATTTTATCAACTCGTGAACTATTATAAGTATCTAAGTAGAAAAAAAAACAGTCATCAGGTACTGACATTTTGCGATATAATGTCATGTCGATCTATACATGTATATAGAGGAATATTGGAATCTTACTCTATGTTTTATTGTACGAATGAACACATTGTTTGTAAGTCATGCGAGATTTACACACGTTACAGTGAAACTGATTCTATATGGATCATGTGAGCATATATTTTTTTAATTAGATATTTTTTTGGTCTTTAAATACTGTATTTCTCATTATTATGAAAAAAAGGAATTAAAATAAAACAGCAATAATAAACTTTTATAAATATATTTAACAATTTGTTTGGCATAAAATTGGTCATAGCTGGTTATTATAATTAACTTATTAAGAACAAGAGCATTCATATTAAAAATCTAATTCCTGACAGTCGACCAAATATTTTAATGCCAATAATAGTCTGATAATTTTGACAGCAGTCATAATGTTATATTCCGGACGGACATTGACATACTTTAGTAATGTAATTTATTCCGAGTACATTCCAAAAAATCAGAAACGACCATTGAATATATATTTCGGACAATCTGCAAACACTTAAACCATGAAGTACATTCCGTACAATCAAAAATGACCATTATATATCGGAAATGCCATCATTCCGGACAATCGGAAATTACATTTATATAGATAATCCGACAATCGGAAATACCATTCATTTCAAACAATTGAAAATGACCATTATATAGGTATTTCGGACACTCGGGAATACCTTCATTCTGGGCAATGTAAATTGATTATTACTAAAACCCTTATCAAAAACACACATATGTGTAATATATAAAGGGAAAGCGGTAATATTATTATTATTTCATCATTCCTTCTTACTGAAGGATTTGTTCTTTCTAAAAACATACATTAATTATTATACAGGATCTGAATTATATGTATGTTAATCATAGTTTCAAATATGTGATGATACATTTATGCTGCAGAGATATTCATATGTATATATAGAACCTTAAAATTATTTAAACATATATATATATATCTTTTATCAAAGTATCATCATAGTATAAACATAAAACATTCACAGTTTAACATAAAATTATCACATATACCATGTCATTCTATAAGAATTATAAGAGACTATTATATCAATTATATCACATTGTCAAGGTCACTGTTACAGAGTAAAACAATATTTACAAACTGAGTAAGAATTGGACAGTCGCTTTTAATCTTAACTCTGTTATACTGCCAAGTTGGTTATATACCACAGTCTAAAAGAGTACTAAAATAATGATTTAATTATGAAACAAATTATGAAAAAACAGCGCCATGGTGTAATTATAAACGCATTATGAAATATTTTTAAAATCATTTATCGCCACAAATCAGATGTGTCATGATCTGATTAACAACGCCGCTAAAATTTAAATAAAAAGAAGCACTGTCCGTTTACATTATTTATAAGTAAAACAATCATTACAAATCTTGTTTTTTCACAATCTATTTTAATAAAAGCAATAATCGTCTTTTCAATATTAAAACGCAGGTTTTGGCACGTTTTCTTATTAAATGTGGGCTGGTAAACAACATAACAAACTTCTCCTCGTATAATAACGAACCAAACAGGTTATTTATGTTAGTAGCTACTGTAAATAATTCATTTCGTATGTCAACATATAAGGGACAGTTAAAAAGCACATGATATTCATCCTCAACACAGTCTTTACAGAATGGATTTATTCTACTATCTGGAGGTAAACCTTCATATCTGCCTGTTTTAATTTTCAAAGGTGCCACCACTTCGCATCTAAGTTTAGCAAATGCAGACCAGTGCGATTTTGGCATAAAAATTTAAAATATTCCTCAATAACAAATTCATGTTTCAACAGGTTATGCTTTCGTAACTTGTTACTACACGTACCATTAACGCCAGTAGCTCTTGATAACTTCCCATTCCAATCATTTATATACTCTGCATGTACTGTCAAACTCACATTTTGCACCATACACAGTTTATTTATATAATTAACAATAACAAACATATTTAAACTGTTGACTTGTAGAAATGATTTAATTCTAAAACACCAATGCTTATATGACACAGTAGCTTTAGATACACAAATATATATATATTATTTTGCTCACACGATCATTTGACATATTAATTAACTTACTCGACATAAGGATAATACATTTCCGTTGGCGGGATATGATTTGAACCCAATCCATTTCACCAGCAGTCGCTGCATTTGGAGTGTATTTCCCAAACCCCAAAAAAGAATTGCATAGCTCGATTTTGGATGGCGTCTACACAACAAAATATCTTTCACCTCATATTGCAGCACCATATGCAACGACTGGCCAAACCATACTGTCACATAACTTTGTGAAAACATTATACGGTATACCACCTAGATATGTCTATTTTGCTATTAAAAGGCCGAGAGCTCTCACTGCTGACTGTGAAACCAACTTTGCCATTACATTAAAGTCTAAAAATTATGACAATGTTAAACAAAAGTAAACATATCTATCTACGGTTTCAATATCATAATTACCACATTTAAAACTGAAAGAGGTACGTTCAGTAGAATGGTGTCTGAAATGAACAACCTGGTGTATATGTCCCTTGCAGCAACATCAATCACATGGATATCTGACTTCCAGCATTGATGTTGAATTAAATTTGATCTCTGATTGTTATAACGCTTTTCTTTTCCATATCTTGCTGCTGAAATAAGGAATAAAAAGACAGCATCAGCACAATTAAGGGTATGGGAGGGTGGGATTATCAAATATCATTTATTTTAAATAAATTTTGTATTATTGTTTAAGAATTAAAAACAACCGATCTCACACATACGATTGTCCAAGAAAAGTAACTCTTAAAACTCCCTTACTCTTCGATTGTCGTAGTTATCCCCCTTTCAAAATAAAAGAGTTTAGTCGAGACTACGCTCTGTGTATAGCTCACGTATACATTAAACATATGCATACACGTAAATAACAACACATTAGGACGAGTAGTGTGGATATTAAACTTATGTTAAGATATTTAACTTTTATATTAACAAGTATACTCAGGCTATGTTTATATAGTTTAACAATAAATATTGTAACGTCTTTTAGATAATTTTGTTACTTGTGTTAGAGCTTGAACTGTATTTTGCTTGAATCAATAGAAAACTGACTTAAGCACTGTATTTAATTCATTCACAGATGTTCATCATTCACATGCGATGGATTTTAAAACATATGACAAACTTATTTTGATAATGTTTTCTAACTGCACAAATTGACCTACTTAATTATTAAAATATTAAAATATTAAAATATAAAATGGAAAAAAAAATGTTTTTGATAACGCTCTCTTGTCATTAACTGAAATGATTTTATCTCTTATTGACCTTTTAACAAATTAAGTCAAGCGTTTACTCTTCTCGCTTCATGAACCCAAACTCAATTTTGTTTAAAGATCAGTAAATGATCTTTAATCAACATGTAGCTGTTAGTTGAAACCCTATTTGTGTAATAAAAGCTGGCTTTTATTACAACCAGTATGTTTGTAATGGAAACTAGCTGTGGTCACTTCTCCTATGTGTTAAACAGACGCAAGCTGTTGTTACAGCGCCTATGCGTGTAATAGAAGCTAGCTCTTGTTACAGCCCTTGTGTGTGTAATAAAAGCTAGTTTTTGGTAGAAGCCCTATGTGTGTACTAGAATGTGGCTGTTGTTAAAACATATATGTGTGTTATATAGGCTAGCTGTTAGCAATGGCTCTATGTGTAAAAAAGAAGCCAGTTGTTGTTACAGTCCTTATAAATGCAATAAAAGCTAGATGTTGATAGAGGCACTATGTGTGCAGGTGGCTGCTTAATAGAAATGACAAATTACACAGGTATGTATGTATCTATGTATGTAATAATAGTTAGCCTTTTGTAAAGGCACTATGTATGTTATTGAAGCTAGCTGTAGTCACATCCCATTTCTGTTTAATAAACGCTAGCTGTTTAAACAGCAACTATGTGTATTTTTGAAATCTAAACTGGGTGTGGTAGGAGCCCCTATGTGTGTTATAGAAGCTTGCTGTTGTTACAGCCCCTAATTGTATAATATCATCTAGATGTTGTTACAGTCCCAATGTTTGCAATTGAATATATGGGGTTTGCAGAGGTCCTATGTGTGTAATAGAAGGCAGCTATTGTTTAATGTCTCTATATATGTAATAATATCTAGCTGTTGTCACAGCCCCTATGTGTGTAATTGAAGGAAGCCTATATGTGTACAAGAAGTTAGCTGTTATAGCAGCCCCTATGTGTGTAATACTATCAAGCTGTTGTTACAGCACCTATTTGTGTTAAAGAGGAACGCGTTTAGTAGAGGCCATATGCGTGCAATAGAAGCTGTCTGTTGTTACAGTCCATATGCGTGGTATAGAATGTGTAATACTTAGCTGTAATATATAGCTGTGTGTAGATGCACTATGTATGTAATAGAAGCTAGCTGTTGTTACAACCCATATGTGTGTAATAGAAGCTAGCTGTTGTTACAGCCAATATGTGTTAATAGAAGCTAGAAGTTGTTCAACACTAAAGGGCTGTAGCAACAGCTTATGGCTGTAGCAATAGCTAAATGATGTAGCATCTGTTAAGTACCAACAGTTAAAGGCTGTATTAACCGTTAAGGGATGTATCAATGGTTAAGGGCTGTATCAACAGTTAAGTGCTCTATTAGCAATTAAGGGCAGCATAGACAGTTCAGGGTTGTATCAACAATTACGGGGTGTATCAACAGTTAAGTGCTGTATCAATAGTTAAGGGCTGTATCTAAAGATAAGAGCTATATCAATAGAAAATGACTGTATCGACAGTTAAGGGCTGTATTAATAGTCTAGTGTTGTATCAACAGTAAAGGGCTGTATCATCAGTTAAGAGCTGTATCAGTAGTTAAGGGCTGTATTATCAGTTACGGGTTGTATCAAAAGTTAATGGCTGTACCAACATTTACGAGCTGTACCAATAGTTAAGACTGTACCAACAGTAAAGGGCTGTGTCAGTGGGTTAGAGTTATTTTAACAGTTAAGGGCTGTATCAGCAATTAATGGCTGTATCAAAATTTCATTGTTGCATTTACAGTTAGATGGTTGTATCAACAGTTAATGGATAAATCAACAGTTAATGGATAAATCAACAGTTAAGGTCTCTTTCAACAATTTAGGGCTGTTTTAAAAGTTTAGGGCTGTATCAACAGTTTAGGGTTGTATCAAGACTTAAGAGTTGTATCGAAAGTGAAGGACTGTATCAATAGTTTAGAATTGTAATGGCAGTTAAGGTCTATATCAACTGTTAAGTGTCTTATCGACAGTTGAGGGCTGTATCGACAGTTAAGGGCTGTATCAATAATTTAGAGTTGTATCAACAGTTAACGACTGTATTACAGGTAAGGGATGTATCAACCGTTAAGGGTTGTATCAATAGTTAAAGGCTGTATCGACAGTTTAGATTTGTTATAACAGTTAAGGGCTTTATTATCAGTTATGGTATGTATCAACATTTAAGGGCTGTATCAATAGGTAAGGGCTGTATCAAAAGTTCAGAGCTGTATTAACAGTTAATGGCTGTATCAATAGCATAGCGTTGTATTAACAGGTATGGGCTGTATCAACAGTCAAGGGCTTTATGAACAGTTAAGGGTTGTATCGACAGTTAAGGGCTGTATCGACAATTAAGGGATTATCAAGTAGTTTACAGTTGTAACGACAGTTAAGTGCTTTATCGACAGTTAAGGGCTATATCAATAGTTTACAGTTGTAACGACAGTTAAGGGCTGTATCAATAGTTAAGGGCTTTATCAACAGTTAAGGGCTCTATCAATAGTTAAGGGCTGTATTATCAATTAAGGGCTGTATCAACAGTTAAGGACTGTATTAACAGTTAAGGGCTGTATCAACAGTTAACTACTGTATCACAGTAAAGGGTTGTATCACGAGCTAATAGCTACATCAAAAGTAAAGGTTTGTAAGTGCTGTTTCAACAGTTAAGGGCTGTATCAACAGTTAACGACTGTATCACAGTAAAGGGTTGTATCAATAGTTAAGGGCTTTATCACCAGTTAAGGACTGTATCAACAGTTAAATCATGAATCAATAGTTTAAGGTTGTATCGACATTTATGGGCTGTACCAACAGTTAAATGATGTATTAATAAGTTAGGGTTGTATCGACAGTTAAGGGCTACATCAACAGTTAAATGTGTATTAATAGTTCAGGGTTGTATCGACAGACTGTATCAACATCGGGTGATGTGAGTACTTAATGCCCGTGCGTTCATTCGAAAGTGCGTGTAATTTGTTTCTTATGCCGCCATAAATAAAATATAGACAGCGTTTTATACTGTACTATCAGTTGTTCAGTCTAGTGTTATTTAGGCATATATTTTGTTTAAATTAACTTGAATTACATGTGAAAAGGCCCTTTTTTAGTATTTACTACAAAGTGACCCAGAGTCATAATTAACGTTTAATATAGGTGAATGTCCACAATGATCGGTATACATGCGAACGTATACGGCTATTCATTGTGTGTGCAGCCTACTGAAACGGATAAAAAGTCACTGTTTCTTAAGCAATATGTTATTCATCTTAATAATGTATGGATATGGTAATATCCCGTATGTTTACAGCAGATAATTTATCGTCGGACATATATTCAAAGAATTCATTTACTCTATTTTAAATATAATGTCTTGTTTTACATTTTATGTTAAGATTGACATCTTTTACCCAATAGTGAATATTTTAACAACGTCGCTGTTGATCAAGTTACATGGGTAAAAGAAATATGTGATCCGTAAAAGTTTTATTGTTATCCTGGACATCCATAAGAAAACGATGACCGTATGCGAAACTACCATAATTCCTGTTATAACTTCGAATTCCAAGTGGTTACGCATCCAGTCATCGCCAATATACTAATAAAACTTTAGTAAATTCAAACACATATTATTTATAATTCTTCATTGCAATACAAAACAATTTTATTATACATTTCATCTGAAGGTTTGGAAATATATGGGCGCAACTGTTATAACTTTTTCAACGAATCACCAAATATAACTTTTGTTCAATTACAAGAGTGGGCTTATGTAACGAATGAGCTATCGGCCAAATTGGCGTGTATATGAATAGCTCCAGAAATGTCTTATGAATTTAAAATTCATAAGCTCCAAGCATTCACATACAACAAGAATACAGAATCTGACCCTGGGATATACAGAGGTCAAATTCAAATTATTAAAAGTTTATGAAATTCAAAATTTTAAATGTATCACCATAATGTAAATGCTAAATCTATTTGTTGTTTGAAGCTCGCTAACTGCCATATTGGCAGCATGAATCCAATGAAAGCTGCCAACTGCCAAAAGTAGGAAAAATCTACCTTTTGCGGAAGCGAATCGCAAACAACAAACATTTTTTTTTTTTGTTGTTTTTGTTTGTTTAGAAATAAACAATACCAATTCAATACCCTGGTTATCAACAACATCATAGATAATTTATTTCAAACAAACAGTGCTGCCCATATAATTAGCAAATATACTGTTTTCCATTCAAACATTCAACAATCCCTTTATGTATTTGTTTTAAAAAAGTAGCATTTCCAACGTCTGTTAAGTGGACACCATCGCTACTAATATACTTTTGCCCAGATGTACATATCATCGGATGGCGTAAGTAAGCACCACCATTTCTAATTGACAGTTTGCCAGCAAAACTGTTTAAACGCTTCCTACAAAGCTCCATTGCTCTGTTATAAATAGCATATCTCCATTTCTTGTATTAATAGAAAAAAAAAGAATTATTGATTTCCAACCAAAGCCCCTTATCACGTTAAGGTTTAACAATTCGAGTTGATGACAAGTTTAATATATCTCCAATGATGATCACTTGTTCTCTGTATGAATTAGGTTTAAACATAGTTTATTGCCATATAAACACATATTACAATATATACCATGCATATAAGGCAAATAGAATTCAAGGCAAAACGGGCCTGGCCACAAGTTCTCTCAACATTAGATACGGCCATTCCTCTGTATGAATGAAATATTACAAAATTAAGGAGCATACGTTCAATCTACTCCAGAATGTTATGATTTCTAATGCGATCAAAGTGATTAAAGCATATTATATTTAATACATCTGTCAATGGGGTGAAATAATCGAGCAAATGCTATACAATATATGTTTCTTCACGAATTCGGCGGTGCATATTTTGACATGGATACCGTTAATCTCAGACCTCTTGATCCATTCATGAAGCAGCATTCTTGTCCATTCGTCAACAAAGCAGCTGTACATTACACCATAGTCTTGGTATGGACATGCAACTTACAAAACCCTGTCATGTTTTGCCGACATCGTGACCCATTCGTTAGAGATATAATTGACACATTAATTGACGGATGCGTCTACACAGACCGATCACAATCCGTCTGATGTACGGGTCCAAGAGCAATCACTCGCATATACTAGACCTATGTCAATACTTCCAATGAGTCATTGGATTGTTGATACTGAACTTTTTCTTGATAAACATGATGAAAAGCTGTTATCAAAAGTTGTCAAAATAAAATGTAAACAACCTGCTAACTTAAATAAAAATAAAACAAGAGTTGCCGAATATACTTAGCACGCGGCGACGATGCACGAAACAAAAGTACGCATTGCGTATACACATTACACGTGGTATCATGTAGTAGCCAAGCCGCCCAAAAATATATCATTCAAAGAAATAAACAACATATCTTATAGTAAAGCAAAGGTAGTAATGATAAATATTTTCTATCAAACGTAACTGTTTCCAAAAAAGTAAATGTGCTCAACAATGAACATTATATATATTTAACTGTTGACTGAATATTATACACAAAATTGTTAAATTGATTTGAATTTATTTGTTAAAAACGACATTGAAAGCTGCAACTATATAACAAAATTTCATCTATAATTTTTAAGTAGAATTCCTATGTGTGCGCTTTTAAAAAGCTATACCCATCAGTTTTAAATATAAAATAAATAATATAGAAAATAAATGTACTTGTATGTTTAATTTCGTTTAAGGCATGCTAAACAAACTGAACGTATCTCTGGACTGATTGATTAATTGAAAATGTTGAATTGTTAGCGTCATTTTATGCCATCTAGGGCTAACAGACGATCCGTTAACCTAACCAATGTTTCCTGCGATCCTGAAATGTTAACCAGTACTCGAGTGCATCCCTTCTCCGCAAGTAACCGATAATTTTCTCACTTGAATCAGCGGTGAGAGACGAATAATAATGCGACACACTGTTGTACAACAATCATCACGGGGATTGTTGCCGAATGGGTATTCGAACTCACGACCCCTGAATCGATATTATAGCCAGAAGCGGTACCGACGGATCTAATCGGGCCCTGCTTGAAGGAAACAGTATCAAGTATACATTAACAAGTGGTATATATGAATGGTACGTATAGATGTTGTATTAGTTTGCTCTTTATCTACTAGAAAAAAGGATTTGGCTCAATGATGCCGAAATGTAAAACATGCGAACATACATACACGTACGTAATAATAATATATCAGTAATACGTAGCACAGTTTCTTTAATATTTATTTTATCTTGATTGATATCACAAAATATTTTAAATTAAAACAAATCACGCTCGAGGATCATTCTGATTAGAACACGTTCTAAGCATATACGAATAAAATGTCTGACTTGTAATTTACAGGACGGTTTGCCAATGGCCATTTGACTGTTTTATATCAGTGAACAACTATTTAAGATATACTAACGTCGGCTAAACAAATAGTCAAAAGGCACTATACGAATCGAAATAAACATACATGTACATACATTTAATATATGTATGTTGGGTGATCCGTAAATAATGCTATAAGTATTGTTACTAGAGCACTTTAATCACTTTTGATCATTTTTTGGGTGACTTTCTTCAAAATGCTCGCCATTAGCTGGAACAAACGCTTAATCCAATTTTAAAAACATTTTTCGTATTCTTGAATAAGTGAACCCTTGAGACACTGATCAATAGATGATCCTAGTGCATTTCGCAAGTTATATTTATCTTAGTTTTAAGAAGAGAAAAAAGTCACAGATGGTGGGGTACGTCTGACGACTATGGGATGGGGAGAAATGTCAGTCACAATACATGCTATATGGGCTGGCTCTTTGCCATGCAATAGACGGGTATACTTCAGACCTAATTTCTAAAATAAAAATATTTTTAAAATGAAGTTTACCATCTAAAATTACAATAAAGGACATTTTTTAGCACAAAGATTAAAAAAATCACAATTTCTAGTTGGTTGATTTAGGAGGAGTTGTGTTAGCAAAAATCGGAAAACGCGAAATATGCAACACCGAAATTTAGACAAGTAACAGTTACTAGTATCTCTGTTTATATGTCTCTGGGTATAGGTATACACGAACGCATAACTTGTGAATATATATATATATATTTTATTAAAGGAGCATCATAGTATATACAGATTAGAATCAAATAAATTATAAAACAACCAAGCATGTACAATGTCACTCATTGAAGAGTAATAGAAAAATAGAACATGTACCTATTTTTCAAGAAATCAAACACAGAATATACATTTATATATCAATAAATAGGTATGATCAATAGTATTTGAGCATCAAGTCGTTAATATTGAGCAAAATTCGCATATAATATGTACATGCATAATTCTCTAAAAGTGTACTAAAGAGGAATATACCTTTTAAATTATTTTCGAAATCAGTGGAATATTTGGTATGTAATGAAACATTCTTAATATTGTTTTGCTTTACGTTTGCGACGATTTTTGTCGTATTAAGTTTTTGTGAAACACATTCCAGGACTCCTTTAACAATTAATGACAAGCGCAAATACTTTTCATTTACACAATGTTGCCATGTTTATTTTTTCTAGCGTTTTAGAAAAGATCATTCCTTTTACAGGAAGAGTAAAATGTACATCTGTTATCTGTTGGCAATAAATCATATGAAAATTTGGCAACCGTAACATACCCAGTTTGAATGGGCATACCAGACATCAACCCACACGTGTTACACGCATAATCTGCTCCGGGTCTATGATGCGTGTTGTCGCAAACTGATCTCGTATATAACCAAACAACATGCCTGTATGTTTTGCCACTGTTTGATATATGTAACTTTATGTCAATAACAAGGGTTAATAAATCGTTTATATCATGCATATGTTATATATAATGTTGTTTTGTGGGCCAGTGGCCTTATACTATGTGAATAAAATTGATATTGATAACTGGCATTCTGTGTACAGAATATTACAACATTTAATGAAAACAAACGCTATATAGGCGATGCATCACATTAAACTGAATAAATCAAATTATACTAATATACTGTATCTCGATCATGCTGTGTACGGAATATTGCGACATTCAACGAAAACAAAATGCTATATAGGCGATGCATCACAATGAACTGAATAAACTAAATTATACTAATATGCTGTGTCTCGATCATGCTGTGTACTGAATATTGCGACATTCAACGAAAACAAATTGCTATATAGGCAATGCATCACAATGAACAGAATAAACTAAATTATACTAATATACTGTGGCTCGATGATGCTGTGTACGGAATATTGCGACATTCAACAAAAACAAAATGCTATATAGGCGAAGCATCACAATGAACTGAATAACCTAAATTATACTAATATGCTGTGTCTCGATCATGCTGTGTACGGAATATTGCATTATTCAACGAAAACAAAATGCTATTTAGGCGATGCATCACAATTAACTGAATAAATTAAATTATACTAATATACTGTATCTCGATCATGCTGTGTACGGAATATTGCGACATTCAACGAAAACAAAATGCTGTATAGGCGATGCATCACAATGAGCTGAATAAACTAAATTTTGTGTCAGCTTAAACAATATTGAATATAAATGATCACTGACGAATGATCACGTGATACATCTCAGTCATGTGATACCTAGTTAGTATGTATTGCACGCAATGAAATTTAATTACCCACATGGATTGCTGTTTAACAACACAAACACAATTATTTACAATAATTATCCTATACTAATATACTGTATGTCGATCATGCTATGTACGGAATATTGCGACATTCAACGAAAACAAAATGCTATATAGGCGATGCATCGGAATGAGCTGAATAAACTAAATTATAAATATACTTTATCTCGATCACGAAGTAATCTCTTATCTAAGATGAATCGCTCAAGAGTCAGTTTTCTTTGTAGAACCAGGATATACTGTATATTGTTTCTGAAAGGCAATCGGGTTGAGTCTTGTACAGGACTGACGACTTCTGTTGTGTGCAGTCAACGCATTTTATTCAAGCTGACAACTGAATGTTTAGTCAATTTGGATGTTCTTGGGTCAGTTTTCTGTGTAGAACCAGGAAATACTGTACATTGTTTCTGAAAGGCCATCGGGTTGAGTCTTTGACAGGGCCAACGACTTCTGTCGAGTGCAGTCAACGCAATTTATTCAAGCTGACGATGAATGTTATTTTGTCAATGTGGATGTTCTAATTGATTCGTTTGCATCGCCATGTGCCATTATGATATCTGATTGAATGTGTGCTATCATCAAGGACATTACAAATAATTTCACACTTTGCTGCAAATGCGCAAATCAAAATGCTGACAATAAATATTTTCAATCAACACAAACAACTTGTATGATACATAATTGATTTAGATAAGCGGTTGCCAGTAAAAAAAAAAACAAACATTATAATGGCGTTGATCGTAAGTCATACCCAACAAATAACTCAAATTCGCTGTTAAAACTAGTGATTCTCGTTTTAAAGCGATACCATATGATACCATACTATGATTCATGGATTCCTGAAAGGTTAACCAGCTACTCGATCACATCCCATCTCCGCAAGTAACTGATAACTTTCCCACTTGAATCAGAGGTGAGAGATGAATGATAATGAAACACAATGTATATCAATCATTTTAAATCAAATACACATTTTATTTAAGGTAACACATAATTCTTATCAATTTTATGTATTTACCTGATAAGATTACATGTAATAGTTCAAGTATTATCGTCGGTAAAATGATATCCGTGCTTACAACACTACGCAGAAATATAACCTAAAATTCAGGATCAATATTTTTTTAATTTCATAAAATCTAATATATTGAATAAAAACATCAATCAATTCATTGTCACTGAAATAATAAAACAAATCTAGGTATTCTTCGTTATCAGTGTATCACGGGTACCCCGCTAGGACCAATTGACTTATGACCTGAGGGTCGAGGCATTGATGCATACTGATAACAAGAGTACACCTATACCGTCTTCCGAGGTCTAGTGGTTAAGACGTCCGCTTCGAAAGCGGGAGGTCGAAGGTTCGAATCACGGTGGAAACACTTGAATTGTTTCTAATGCGGCCGGTTGCTCACTCAGCAGCTAGTTAAAATGATGGGTACCAAATGCTTAAAAGCCTGACGCATGGCAATGATAGCTTCCGGGAAGCAACTGTATGCAACGTAAATGTGTCTCTTAATCCCCGTGTGGCTGCCCTTTCAATAGTGGTGAAACAGTAATAAACAAAAAATTACTTGAAAACTGTAAAAGGTTACAAAATGTTTTAAATCTATTTCATCAAAAAAATGTATTCAGAAAGATAATATATTTTGTAATTCTAATTGATTTGCGCAGAAATAAAATGTGTTGTTAATGTGTTTATTTTGTTAATACAAAGTTTGTTTCTCTTTGTTACTCTGTCACACAATCATAAAATACAAGGATTTTTTATCTTTAAATTATTCCATGTAAATAGTAAATTAACAATATATGGCATAGATAAAATCTTTATTTAGACATGAGAATAACACTGATAGGTATATCAACCGAGGATTTTATATCAAACATTCTATATAAAGCATTGATGTTAACATATGAATAATAAAGTTCATTTTCCCAAGTAATAAGAGAGAAATCTTTTATAGTTCCTTGATTGTCCACAATATTACCTATCATATAAAAAAGTATCCAAAAGCTCATACAGAAAAGGAGAACTAATGACGAATACACTACTCTTGTATAAAAACGGGGCAATATATTAGTGTTGTAATTTTTTTATTATAGCTTATTTCATCAAAGAATCAGTGACTGAACTATTCTTTGAAATATAAGTTTTTTTTATTTAACTTATTTATTTTACTTCGATTGTGAAACAAGTTCTTAAACGTTCGAAGTATTCCTGGTTAGAACCAGTACTAAGCATATGCGGGTAAAGAGGATCATCATCATCATCATCATTATCATCATCATCAACATCATCATCATCATCATTGCTCTCTCTCTCTCTCTCTCTCTCTCTCTCTCTCTCTCTCTCTCATATAATCAAGCATGTGTCGGTGTGATAATATATTTAGAGGTACCTCTTATATTAGATTACAGAAAGGAGTACAAAATATTATATAATAATGCATATGCGCCTCACTTATATACATTAACAATGGAAACACAATTCTTTTCAATATTACAAAATACGATTTATATCATAGCAAATGTTCGTATTTAAACATATTGTTTAGACAATACACCATCATGATTATATATAGTATGTATGTACAATTTATCGCCAACACCCCGTGGATAATTGCAACTAGGACATATGTCACTTCCGTTTAATTCCCAAATATACTAATTGTCAGCCAATCAGTAATAATTAGCCAACATTTACTATCAATCAAGCAATCAATTCTTTATTTCCCCATTTCTGAGATACATGTTACAAATATTCAGTGTGAAACAAAACAAACAAAAATAAAGCTATTTGATTATTTGAACATATCAGGCAAAAGAATGGTACAGTTGCTAGAATATAATGTAATAGGTACAGGTGATAGACATCAAATAATGTTTTATATAACATTTATATATTTATTGGTTATTTAAATTTGTAGTCTTATTCTAACATTATAGTTAAATATTTATATAATTCATTACCTATTGATTGAAATAAAAGTAGTAAGAATTGTGTAAAAAACATCTCAAACCTATTGGAAGATTATGGAATTTCGTATATATAGTCAATTACTGATTATTCAAATTTGTTACACTTCCATATTATTTTTAAAGAGAGAGTACTTTAAACAAAAATGGTTTAATAAAATCGAAAACAGTCGTTCACTTTGTACTTATAAAATGTTAAAGACTACTTTAGAATTTGAAAATTATTTAAATATGCTTCCAAGAAAATTAAGAATTCCTATGTCAAGATTAAGATTATTTTCATATCAGTTGAAAGTTGAAACCGGTTGTTATGCACAAAACAGAATTGAACGTAACTTGCATTAAAGCACTCTATGTAACTTTAACAACATAGAAGATGCATATCATTTTGTGTTAATATGTCTTAGTTATCAGGATATCCGTTAAAGCTCTATTAAATCATATTATTATAAATGGCCAACTATGATAAAACTCATAGAGTTAATGCAAAGTAAGAAGAATTAATCTTTCTTAATTTTTTGTAAGTTTATTCATCAAGTTTTTAGTGTTCGCAATTCCTTGTACAATCAAAATATATAATATATACATCTATCTTTTTGTGTTGATCTACTCAAGTATGTATTTGACAAAGTATTTAAATGTTTAATTTATATGTGTCCAACCTCAGAAACTATTAAAATATATGTACTTAAATAACGTAATTTTCTAATTGAATAGAATATAACATAATATTGATCTATTATCAGTATGTCATGTGTTACATTTATTTTTTGAATGTGTATATAATGAGAAAAATTATATGTTTAAATTACTTAATAAAGAATTTGAATCTTGAATCTTCAATCTAAGAAGGACAAGGGAACGATTTGAGGATTTGTGTTATAAACAATAACCTCACTTCCATATCGAAACGAAACATAAGGTCTAATTATGGAGATGATGGATCGAAGTTTCTGCTTATTTTACGTTTATTTATGGAATAATGGTCATGATTTCGGGCATTGTTTCGTGATTTCATTTAAGAATGTTTGTATTGAATTGTCTTAATGGAATATATGTACATCTATCCCGTGTCGTATCATTTGTAGGTATTCTCTCATATATTTGAAACAATTAATTAAGAAACGGGATTTATATTGTAAAATTTCGCTATGGTTACTCGATCCTAGCATCAATTTTAAAAACACTTCAACGGATGCATTGATATATTTGTTCCTATCCGGTATAGATGTTATTTCTGTACTATTTAAAAATACTTCTCTTCTACTATGTGTGGTTTCGCAAGACGTGAGTATGTGTCTTTTAATATATGTGCAGATTGTCTCACAGTGATACGCATACATGGCTTTTTGGCTTAGAAACTAAAAGTTTAACTGAAACTATATTATTGGCACTTTCGCGTCAATATAGTAAATTATTTAAAAAATCGAGTATCACATTTGATTATATATGCTAGACAGAGACTAGATAGATGTACAAACTAATTAAAAATGTATCATGTACTTATCGGCATTTACCAAATGAAAATATGGCTTCTGTCTTAAGATTTAATGTTGCGATTAATTGTTATCAGATATTATGCAATTTGACGTCGTTACGTGAAACGTTTGCAAACCATCACTGTTTGGAGAAATGTTCTACAGAAATATTTATAAAACTATTGATTCATTTTTTATAAAAACAGCAATTTATTCCTTCTGGTTCTCTGTTATCGAGTGGTTCCGTGGCTGTTGCCTAGCCGGACCACTTACCACTCATCACTCAGTCCAGCTCGTTTCATACAATTTAGGCGACAATATTTGCCAGTTAAACGCGAAAGGAAGTAGGTTCTAACATATATATATTGACCACTTCCATCACCAATAAGTCTGGCTACTTGTTTACATCACATATTGAAAATGGCGTAAAGCTTCATTCAATAATTATAATTATACTCTTAATTGATATTGAAAGTTTTAATTGAAAACCCCTCCAGGTTTTAACATCCTGTTATGTTAATTGAATACCTGAAGGGGTTTTTAACTTCTGTTTCCATTTTAATAAAATTATGCGAGCATATGACAAACGTGAATATGTCGAGGAGTAGCAGGTAGGTAAGGTTTAATGATAGAATATTTATAGAATAGATATATAATTGAGATATAATCCTTGTAATCAATATTTTATCATATGTAGTGCGTGTACACTGTATAAAAAACGTAATTACATTTTTTTCATTTACATATAGTACAAGGTTATGTCATTTGTATCTTTTGTTTTCAATATTACATTATATGTTATCATTTCAATAAAGCATTGATCAGAATATACTAGGCGTCGGAGCGAACAGGAAATAGTGGTCAGATATTTCGTTGAAGAAATATATGAAACTCTTTGAGATTTGTTAAGTTTTTAACTAGTTTTAAAGCGACATACATAATCATTAACTAAAGATGTGTGTTTTATAAAAATATGAGCAATATATTGATGATTAAACAAACATTTAGTGAAATTACATCGCTTTCTGCAGATTAATATCAGCTGATACCTCATTTGCACGTGTTTAAATCGTGTTTTAGATGTGTATCTAATGGTCTGTAATTCTAACAGCTGAGTCGCTGATGGAAATTATCGCAAAACATCTGTTTCTCTCGTACATACTCGCCACAGTTCTGTATTTTAATGGTAGCCAGATATGTGCAAAAGTATAAATACACATATGGACAAATATCTTTTATATTCATTTTGTTGGAACCTATTTTATTAGATATGAGAAGAGGTTTATGGAGCACTGTAGGATAAAAAATAGTGTTATAGTATTATCAAGATTATTATTTTAAATATTATCGTTGGATCTTTTTTCATTATATATAAATTGTCCTTTTTTACTTCTTGATTTGTCACAGCTTTTATATTGGACTAATTGTTATGTGCGTGCGTGCACGTGGTTAGTCGTTCACACCTGACAAAACAATGTATTTACTCTTATGAAAGCAGTAAATACAGGTTGTGATTTGTTTATTTTCGATGTCTGTATGATCAAAATCTTTATATAAAGATAGTTAGTCGACAGTAGAATTGATATTACAATCAATATCACGCATTGCAAGAGAACAGCGAGTTTTATTATGGCCCGTGCGGTGGAAGGTTGACTAAAATGATTTTGAATAAAAGTGTTTTGCATAGGTGCAAGAAATAGTTGACAATGTGATATATATAAACCGGAAGTTGCATTTTGAACGATATCATTTTTTCACTTTGTTTCCCAAATGCGGTTTGATTGTGGCTTCATTACACTTACACACACTTTTTACTGATTGTATGAGTTTATATATAATGACAAAGACATCAAAGTTGATTGACACTGTGTGCTATACCGCAACTTGCAATCAGCAAAACAGATCCCATGGTGAGAATGCATGTCACTCGAATAGTTACATGAAACTGATGTTTTATCGGTTCATTGCCGGTGTGCAAATTTTGTAATAATTGTAACTTGTGCCAGGTTAATGATCTTTATCTTATCCGTGGTATGAGATAAAAAAAAAGAAATAAATGTCTAAATCAATACTAAAAACATGTAGTATTTTTGTTAAAAATATTATTAGTATCATTTTTAGTATTATTAATTATTGTTATTATTATTTCATTATTATCATTATTATGATTTAATATTAATTTTATTATTATTATTATGTTATTATTATTATTATTATTATTATTATCATAAGTGCCGTCTTTTTTTTCCTTCGAGACCCTTGTCATAGCTTTAATATTGGATAAGTTGTTACATGCTTATGTGTTTATTTCCATCTTTCGCATGATCAAAAGCTGTTTTTTCAAGGATCTTTAGTCAACATACAATTAGGACCTCAGATCACAAAATGACAAAAAGTCATGTAGTAATTTACGTTTACTTGTGTTTATTTATTGTGTCTATCTAATATTTCGGCCTAATATACGTATATTTAATCTATATTACTTTATTTCAGCTTGATCTTATGAACATCATTATCGAGAGCATTCACGTATTAGATCTGGTAATTGATGTTTTGAGGGGTCATCGGGTAGAGCCCGGTGCCGAACTCGCTACCTCTGATATCAGAAGCCAACACTCTATCCATTGTACTAAAGACCAACTTTGTATTCAGGAATACAATTAATATGGTACTATTGTTTGAGTAATTAAATGAGATGTACACGTGTATACTGTAATCCCTTTAATTGCAATACAACAGTTGTACGTTTTGTTTATTTCACACATACTTTTATTTTTTATTTTGTATGATAATGAGTTTTATAATTATGCTTAAAACATTGTTCTGTGTGTTCTAATTGATATAAAAATAGCAAGGGAAATAGCGAATTCATATTATATAATTTTGGATTGTTATGTGTATAATAACTATATAAAATTATTCATATTTTCTATTCGCCGTCTATTGTATAATAGGTATGTTAAACACACTATATTGATTCAATTTACTCTCTTTTTAAAGAAGAACTGTTATCAATTCATTTAATTAAAATGTGTTTTATTTATTTGAGTAACCAGCAATGGTTATCAGCTCAAATCGGTCCCAGTCAAAACGGCCTCATATACCTTAATTAAAACAGCGCCAACATATGTGGCATAAAGCTATGTTAACGAATCTGCTGAATACTTTAAAATACATTTGTAGTATTCTGGGTGGGGATTTGACCTATTGGTGTTATATTGATAAAATATCAGCAAATAATTATATTTGAATCAAAATTGTAATATTATCAGTCAACCGATACATAATATTTTTGAATGAGTTTGCTTTTTTTGTAGTCTCGGTTAAAAAAAACCACAATATGTCAACTATTGCATCAATTGTAATTGATTGCAAATCACTTGCTATTCTAGGATTCTAGTAGTCTGATATCAAGTGGGTATTAATATTGACACATCTTCACTTTATTATTTTTCTCGTATATTCTGATTATGCAAATTAAAATTAACGCTATGTTTAAATCTACTTCAAAAATAAAGGACGATTATACAAAAAATGTAAAGGACGTTACACAATGTTTTACTTGTAATTTAGCACTGTCATTAGCTACCTAGGTAACCTAGGTAACGATAATATGATGTCATCCTTCCATAAACGGTGGGTTATAAACCTGAGGTGGTGTATGTTACTTGGGATACATACACTATGTGCACTCAAGCGGCATGGTATTTCATACTCCAACGTGTAAATAACGTATTAGTGATATGATCGGTTTCATGTCACACCGTGACGTATGTAAATGTTGCATGACGTAAAAACAATGTGTTATGCATCATTTGTACAAAGACATGGAGTAAAATTCCAGTAAGTTTCTAAATAAATGTATAGATCTATAGTGACATGATATGTTTGGGCTTGAAAAGTCCGATGACTTATTTAAAGTGTGTCCATAAAATGCGACTAAAAACTATGCTAAGACACTAAGCGTTTCAAATCAATAAAATAATCAAAATAAAATATTTCACAAAGATTATCTATCATTTTGATGTGTCTAATTATACAAGCACAGATGCAAAAACAAATGCACAGATCCTTCCAAAACCACGAATTCTTTCTTGAACCTGGCATGAGGTTTAATTGTTTAAACTTTTCAGGAATGTGCATTATATATAACTTTACTTTTGAAGTAAACATGTTGTCGATGACACATTGTTGACTATGAGAACGTAAATTTCAAATTACTTTTTCGTTGTTCTAAAAGAGTGAACATCTGACCACTTCGTGAAGTTTTCCATCATATATGATATTATATTTTATGGACACGATTAATTTCTAATTATTTTACCCTTCTTTAAAAAGGTATAGAGAAAATCCATTAAATAAAATGCTTAAAGAGATTGACAGCTGTTGTTACGAAATATGAGTGAAAGAGTAAGAGAGAGTGGAATCCATGCATGTTATTGGTTGACCCAAGGACTTACTGGAATTATATCTTGGTTAAACGTGTTAACCTCTCTCATACAAAACCATGCAGTTAATTTTCACAAACGGGTAGTTATCCAATATATTTTATATTATGATATGAATATATGTTAATTGATTTTATTGTTTATATAATTCCGATTAATTGCAGAATATGACTGATTTAATTTGATTTGAATAGAATATTGTAGACTGGCTAAAAACTGGAAACAGTTATTTGTGTTTGACTTGCCGAAGAGGCGTTACTTAGATCGTATAGAAAGCTTAACATCTAACTTTACTTATATCACTTATATATTTTACAGAGTTTGTATTTGCCTACTGGCTTATATTCTGATCACATACATGCTATATATGTCAGTCAACAAATCCGGTGCACTAATCCACATGTACATGACAGAAATCAGCGACGAATATAACATACACGATGCTGAGACAAAAGAAAAAGAAGATAAAACCCCTCATACCACGGATAATACATCAGGTATGGAACGATGCTATAATACCTACTGAATTCGTGGAAAATATCAAGGGACTAGTGAGTCACAATGGACCGCCAAAATGGAAGTACTATTTTTGGACGCTGGAGACTGCTCGAACACTTATCAAAGATCGATATCCGGAGCTGCTTAAAATATTTGACAGTTATCCAGGTATGTTTTGTTTATTAAACAACCATTCTATGTTCCTTTTTATAAAACAGATTACTACAGCATGTGATCATATCAATTATGTGAACAGATTATATATATAGTAAGGTCATTAAAGTTTAATACCGAGGCATTATACAGTACCCTTTTTTAACTAACTAGTAGCAACACACATACACATACTATTGTCATAGCTCATACTTTCATGGATATGTATAGTATCCGTAATCACATCTTATGTGCTAACACTAGTATATCCATGTGTGTTGTGTACTGTGTTGTGTTAACACAAAAATCTTGTTTTTATATATTTACTTATATTTTAACCTCATTTGACAACCAATGGAATCGCTTTAATTTTCAAAATTGTGTCGCTCTTATTTGTTAAAACAGCATACAAAATAGTCGAATTATTAAGGTCGTTCTTAATTATTAAGAAGTTCTTTATCATTGCACATGCGTGAATGACATAACACAGACTCTGCCCTTAATTCAATGCTGAACGAGTCATGCACCAATTACAAAGCCGCGCAAGCTATGATTAGAACAGGCCTTAGCAAACATCAAACTTTCAAACATCAATCATCTCAGCTTTAATCGTAACTCCCGCCCAGAGTCAGTCAAATGACGTCAAACTGTCAGTCAAATTAAGTTTAACACTAACCCAGCCTGCGGTCGCTCACTTTTGGGTTTTTTAATTGTTATTATTTTTTTTTGTCTTTAATGAACACTAACTACTACGAAGTATACATGATATTTTTATTCATAAAAAAACGAAAAGTGTCAATATCTACCAACGCTCTGAACCAAAATGACCAAGGGCCGACAACTCACTTAGGTAGAATATAACTAATAACTATACACAAAATAAAATTTACAATTTTTACATGAAATAAAATTATGATTATACAATTATACAATATATATTAATCAATAAGATTTACTCAAACTGTAAAAAAATATCGATTTAATTAAATTATGTTATCACTGTTCACTTAAATCAGCTTTTGTCTAATTGATGTCGCGATACAAACTGATACTCATTAATATGTTACTTATGCCTCAATACAAACTGCTACCCACTAATATGTTACTGATGTCGCGATACAAACTGCTTTTCACCAATATATCACTGATATCGCAATACACACTGCTCCTTACTACTATATTACTGATTGTTGCGATGCAATCTGCTCTGCAACGTTAATGATTTAAGTAAGGTTTATACTTATTGAACACTACCCCGAGTCCGGACGCGTAGGTATATCTCCAATCGTTTCTTCCGGCGATGGATGCATCCACATGGTTTACTTCCCATGTACTGTGTAGTACTGAGCTACTAATGCCAATTCCAATCTGACGTCAGGAATGCCAAGTCGTCCATATGACGATTATGTTGGTTGCGTGTCCTATGACGGTACTATCACCGTTGCACATACGTCTATTAAACGACTACAAATATATATATATATATATATCAATTCAGATTGACTAGTTACTTAATATGTAATAATATTACTTTTATCACTTACCATCTTACTATTTCATGGTGGTTTCATTTAAATAGCAAAACAGTACATTCATTCATTTCTTACCATCTATCTCATTTCATGGTGCATGTAGTTTTATCTGTATATTATAACAGTGCATTCATTTCTGAGCATCGTCTATTTAATCTGGTGGTAGCATATTTACATCTCTACATATTTCCACGTTATACAATATATATATTGGCAGACAAATTCTGTATCTATTTGCTTTGTAAAAACACAGAATAAACTTCACATAATTTAATTACATATGTTATGCATCATCTGCCGATTTCCAATACTTCATTATAAACACAATATCAACATCTAAAAATATGTTCGAAGATTCCTCGGCCTATATCCTAATGAACAACTCTCAATACTGCTGGATAGGGAATTAAATTCGTCTAAATATATATCAACATTTTTTACAAAATTTATCTAGGTCAGCTTATGTCGAAATATAGCTATCAGACATTTAAATTACTGAACTTCTTGAAAACAATGTATAAAAAGTACTTACCCAATACCGCATGTCATGGTCAATTTACGTAGTATACTCTGCCAAAACGTTTCCTAAATGTTGGAATTTGCAAACTGACAAGGGATCTAGGTTTCTACTCGTCTATTTATACAAGATAACCACATACCACAGGTTTATCTAAAAAAAATGGTAATGGTAAAATATTAGTTAGTATAACAATAATTACCCATTTAGTCTTACCTAAAATACTCATTACTCAACGGAATTTTATAACAATTCCGTCAAAATTACTTATTTTTTAACCCAAAAATGAATATATAAAAAATATCCTTAAAATGTTTTATCCCTATCTACCTACGCTACTTGACCGATATACGCCTGTACAATGTACATACGTTGTTATTAGCTGACACTGTTAATTTATGCCACGTAAATAAACTTATTTTATTACACGCTCATTGTTTTTGTCAAATTTATATTATCTTCACTATGTCGTATGTTCAAACGCGCTACAGACTGCGCTAATCGGGTCCGGCAAACTGCATACGAACAAAACAGTTCTTTCCATACGATCAAAATAAAATGGAACTGACAAAAGCATACTTTTTGGGTCTACATAAACATTAAACAGTCGGTGTAATCAGCCAATGATGTTTACTCAAACACGAATGTGTAAGAGAAAAATAACTCTCAGTGTTTTGTCAAATATTAACATCATATTATCCATTGTTATGATGATGCTAACTCCATCTATATATATAATAGATATACATGTATATCTTAATCATTTTCATTTAAGATATAATTAGTTGATGTCTTTTTACAGGAATAAAAGTAATATTTTCATTTTTGGAAAACGTATGAATGAAATTGATATTTTATATTCATTCATTTCTACTATGATCACGTTGATTAATATTGTATTTAATACATTTTCTAGTGGGGACTAATAATCAAGCAAATTTTATACGATATGTGTTTCTTCATGAGTTCGGCGGTGCGTATTTTGACCTGGATACAGTAAGTGTGAAGCCACTGGAGCCATTCATGAAGCAGCATTCTTGTGCATTCGTCAACGAACCAGCAGAGCATTATGCCATAGTCTACGGTATGGACATGCTACTTACAAACTCCAGTCATGTTGTGCAGACCACGTCACCCGTTCCTGAGATATATAATTGACACATTAATCAAAAATGGAGGATGCATGTGCAAAGACATAAAACAATCAGTCTGGTGTACGGGTCCTAGAGCAATCACCCTCATATACAAGGCCTATGTCAACACTACAAATGAGCCATTGGATATTGTTGATACCGAACTTTTTCAGGATGAATATGATGAAAAGCTGTTATCAAAACATATTCAAAGTAAATGTAAAAACCATGCTAACCTGAAACAGAATGCAAAGAAAGCGTGCCAAATATACTTAACACGCGGCGGCGATGCACGAAACATAAGTACACATGCGTATACATATCACACGTGGTATCATGTAGAACCTAAGTTTCACAAAAATGTATCATTCAGGAAAGAAAACAACATATCGTTTATTGTGCCACATGTAACGGCGGATGGATACATGCATTAAGTGTGACTATGCTTTATTTCACATATATATATGCAGGTAAATATTTAAGCACCACCCCCCCCCCCCCCCCCCCCCCCCCACCA
>CM055907.1:45000311-45050311 GCA_029582155.1 Panopea generosa
GATTTTTGTATTCCCGTATCTAGTGAATGTTAATTTTGATAAAAAAAAGTTCACTTAATTTATTTTTAGATATATTTACATAATGCACATAGGACATTAAAATGTATATGCATACAGACCGTTAAATTTTGAGATTTTAGTATCAGAAAAGGATTAATTGTAGTTTTTGGGATGAACTTTCCTATTACGATTTAAAGAATGTTTGCCTTTACAGTAATTTGTGATAATATAGATAGTTTTAATATCATCCTACACTTACTAAAGTCCTTTTATTTAAATGTATGTGTGGCAGGTTAAACAATTGTATTCATTTTTATTAATTAACAGTTCCAGTGAAAATAGTTGTTTAAAACTGTATAAACATGGACATAACATTTGTAATTAACACACTGATATAAATTGTCATGTTTTCTATTAACGCGAGAGCGTTAACAATAAAATATGGCCCCAAGATATGTTCATAGCATGTGGTATATCATTTAAATCCCAGTATCCCTTTAAGTCACACAATTAGACATGTTTTATGACCTGTTGTATGCTATATATTTTTGGTAATTTTATAACTTCTTATTTGAATAAATTTGGTATAAATAATTTGATTATGTCGGAGGGTTTCATTTTCGGGGTAAATTTAGTTATTTTGCAAAGTACATATCTACTGGAACGATACATGTTGTTGTATAGGGTTAGCGTCAACATGAACAAAAACATTCATATCGCGATGGTGTATTTTTTATATTACTTAAGACACTTTCTAAGCGCTGCCACACATGACATGAAACCCTATCAGTCTCACTATACTGACACCGGGCCGACCAGACCTAGAACTATTTTATAATTGCTGATCGCCAAGCGAGGTAGCCTTTAATACATTTATTAAAGTCTTTAGTATGACGTGGTCGGGGATCGAACCCACGACTTTTCGCATTGAAGGCGGACTCTCTATTACTACTTGACCACCGCTCCGACCATATATTATCGAACTTTTTGGAGTACGGACAATATTGCCCCAAGGAAATCTTTAATCAGACTTGCCTTTATTATATTTAATACTGTGACTATAACACATTATTCCTTAGTTGTACTGATAATGATTGATTGAATATTTAGCGTCATTTTTTATGCGATCGAGGGATAACAGACGATCAGTTAACCTAACCACTGTTTCCTGGGATTAACCAGTAATCGAGCACACCCCATCTCCGCAAGTAACTGATAACTTTCCCACTTGAATCAGTGGTGAGAGACGAATGATAATGAGACACCATGTCGTATATCAATCATCATGGAAACTGTTTCCGGGCTGGGAATCGAGCTCACAACCCCTGGCTTAATAGTCAGACGCGTAACCGAATGAGCTAATCGGGCCCGGATTGTATTGATAAATATAACAAAAAAAAAAGTAACAAAAAAAAAAAAAACATTGTTGTACTGATACATTTTACATTGTTTTAAAGCTTCTATTTATATTACTTATATTAATAAGATTTTATCTCTCTTGTTCTTTTTACACTTTTTTAAAAAAAAAATCATTACCTATTCGACTGATGCTTCGACACTTTACGGCAATGATCGTATCCTTCAAATTAAGACTGATGGTCTTTGTCGTTTTTATGACCCCACCCGCAGAGATTACTGGGTCATTGATAACATTGTTACAGACCCTTAAAGGGGAACGCAACCCTGTGTATAAAACAGGATAATATGAATAGCTATGAGTTCAGCTTTCTATTAATAGTATTTTTATGCATAAATTCGAGTCCATAAAGATAAATCAGCTCGTTTTGTAACGGTCATTTTCGCACATCGACTTTGTGGTGGAAGTCGCCATATTGGATACCTGCGTGACGTCATAACTGCACTTCCGGTTTAAAATATAATTGATTTATACGCTACAGCAGATATAGAAACGTGCAATTATAGTCACCGGCAAAAGTACTCGCAAGAATGATAAAATGGATTTTAGTAACGGAGAAGTAATTGTGGCCTACAACTTTGAACCAGAATTTTCGGAAGCAGAGTTAAATGAATTAGAAAACGAGAGAAATAGTTAGACGGCACAGTTGTTCACATATGTGAAAGATTTTTGCAGCTGCAAAAACTGTGTAAGGATGCTTTCGTCCGACGAAAATACGTGCTGCAGATGCAATGACCATACTAATGGAAATTTAGAAGATTTAGAATGTATCACAGAAAAAATACAGAGAAACACATAAATGTCTTATGAAGTTTTCACCCAAAAAGATGATAACTGTTAAACAGTCACACCAATCATGAACCAGAGATCAAACCCGAAACTTATCAATCACGACTCTGACTCTTATCATGTAGCCTGACATTGATGATTGAATTTTTCAAAATAGTAAAATTACCCTTAGTTTGATAAAAAAAAAATATTATTGGCGTCAGTGATGATGAAGATCCAGACGAGCCTGCACATTCATGCTGTACTATCAGGGTATATACTGTTTGCTACTCAGTCAATACATTATCAAAAAACAAAAACACTATTTAGACCAGGAACGGAATTTAAGGGAAAATATTTGTGACATATATTTACCTGTCTAAGAGGGAATAAGAAATAATATTATATCTCTTTTCTTATCGTGTTTAGCTGGTGCGGCCATTGTTGCGTACTGAGAAATGGCTGATAAAATTTTGATTTCATACCCATTTTAGTCAATTTATATGAAGCATGAATGAGTTGGGGTTTTTTTGTGTTGTTTTACATAACTGGCACTGTCTTTTGGTTATTCAAATGGTGTTACTACCCAATTTGATATTTGATGATTATCTATTCTACCAGTTCCCTGAACATGTATGAATGTTGTTCCTTATAGGGAGTGTCATATGGAATATAATGTCTACAGGCATATTGCACAAAGTGTATGTTACTGTCCAGCTACTGGCACCCTGCTGAGCTTTCATAATTCACCAACACCACATTCACACCATGTGGTAATGAGAAATACCCTGCAAAAGTGTGCATATTGTACCCTAATAAGCGTAATCACCCCAGGTTTAATGACCCCAGGGTTTATGACAGGATGTTATATCACATAGTATTATGCCTTATTACCGATTAAAATATTTTCAGTTAATTAGGGTTTCAATATCAATGCAAACTTACAAGTAATAAAATTATGTTATATGATTTTATGAATATTTTTCATAAATTGTATACCAGAACACTTTTTTTAACAGTAAAAAAAAACTTTTCATGAATTCTTGAATAAATAAAGGAACAAAGGTTTTACTTTATCTTTTTTCATTACGAAGTAGAGGTAGTTCAAATGTCTATTCACGAATAATGACCTTGTTGACTGTGAAAAAGCCATATATCAATAAACTAAATTGCCTATTAATTATAAAATTAATAAAATGATTTTATGACCAATTAAATGTTGACTGAATATTAAGCATCATTTTTTGCCATCGAGGGCTTACTGTACAGATGTTCAGTTAACCTAACCACTGTTTTCTGAAAAGTTAACCAGTACTCGAGCACACCCAACAACCGCAAGTAACTGATAATTTTCCCACTCGAATCAGCAGTGAGAGACAAATGATATTGAGACACAATGTTGTATGTCAATCATCACAGAGACTGTCGCCGGGTGGGGATTCAAACTCGAGACACCTGGATTGATTGTTAGACACGTAACTGACTGAGCTAATCAGGCCTGTCACAATTAATTAGCCTTAATTTGTATTTTAATAATAACTTTTAGATACCATGTCGTTTTCACACCTTATGTTTTGGCATTAACCTCTTGTTTTTATTGTACATTGGTTTATCACACCTGTTCAAACAGCCTGCAATTATAAGATTGTGAAAGTTTGCTATATCAATTTCGCAATATTTTGGAAGAGTATATAAAATTACAAATTAAATTTCAGAAATCAGTTGAGCTATATGTTATTAGCACATTTTTAAGAGCTTCCCACTGGATAATATACACTTAGTCTATATGTATGTCGCATATGGTCATCTTCGTACTGAAATCATCAGAAATTGCAGCTTGGATAGTAGTACGCCAAGGCATTGGTACGCTTCATTCTGCAATCTTAAGTCCTACCCCAAAGTATAAAGGCGTTTTGCGCGTGATGTCACCAGAAGCTTGACACTGAGGCATTGTGAAATCACATATTAGGAAAACTAAACACAACGCTGTCCACAAAACATATCGCATTACTCCACCCACTTATTCCGCTGGAGAAAACAATGTTTAATGGGTTAAGTCCTTCAATTCAGAATCGTTTTCGCGTTTAATTGTCTACCTTCGATGTTCACTAATGCACTGTATATCTGTATATAAACTGATTACGTATATTAGTGTATATACATAAGAGTTTCAGTAGAGAGCAGTCACTAACGACACAATACAATTTGAGCGATAACTAGAACGGAAGTGCAGTTATGACGTCACCGAATACCTCCATCACAAAAGAGCTACAAAATGGCGGCGCCCATAGCATTTAGGAAACGCTTGAAATCATGATATTTAATGTCATTTTTCTCATTTGATAAATTTCGTACAATTAAAATTTGTTGATTTTTGTGTTATTTACATGTCTATTTAACGATAAATAGCCATTTATATTCTGACGTGCGGTACCCTTTAACCGCTCAAGTACCCCAATAACACGCAAACGGAGTGCACTTTTAGCGTAAACGGAGCGCGTACGTAGAGGTCGCGAGTTTGACCCACGCTCTAACACAATATAGTAACATATCGAATAAGGGATTGCACTGGAGAATGATATTCATAAGCTCCGAGCTTACTTTACAATCAAGCCAAATTAAATTAATGAAAAATAAATGTATGAATGCCAAAACAACACGACAGGCCGAAATAACACGACAGGCACAAGAGTAAAAAAAATAGTAAACCCAAATTTCTAGGTGACGTTTTGTCATTTGTGATTTGATTTGGGGATTTTATATTGACTTAAGAACATAAGAAAAGGAACAGATTTTGATCATGCGGATGGTTTAAATAAACAAAAAAGAACATGTATTCACTGCCTATAAAATAGTAAATATGTTGATTTCCTACAAAATCTATACGCCTATCCACGTGCACGGAAGCAAGTAACAATTTATTCAATATAAAAGCTGTGAGAAGGGGCAACACGAAAAAAAAAAAAACAACAATAATAATTATAATAGTAATAATAATAACGATAATAGTAATAATTATAAAGAAGAAAAAATACTAAGATAATAATAATAATAATAATAATAGCAATAAAATAATTACAATAATAATAGAAATGACAATTATAATAAAAATAAAAAGTTAAAAAAGTAATAGTAATAATAACAGCAAAATTCTACGATAATTTTAATAATAATAATGGAAAATAATAACAGTTGTAATAATAATAATAATAATAATAATAATATTAATAATAAATAGTAATAACAATGATGATAATAATAATACTATGAAAAAAACTGCATTTTTTTTTTTAGTATTGATTTTGACTATATATTTCTTATTCAATCACATATCGTGGTTTAAATAAAGATTCATTCATCTGGCACATATTATAATCAAAATACACGCACGCACGTATCCAATATAAAAGCTGTGACAAATCAAGAAGTCAATATGTATATATCAAAATAACAGATCCAATGATAGTAATATTAAAATATGAATAAAACTAATAATAATAATACAAATAAAATACTACATTTTCATAAGTTTTAAAATTGTAGGATAGTTTTTATCTTGTGAAATTAACAGTTCTGATTTTTAGTTTTATCTGTTGTTTTTTTTTATCAAAATATATGCTGCCGTTCATTTCCTGCAGATTTGGAATGTAATTGACTTGTTTATTTAACCCACGGGACTATGCCAGATAATTAACGGACAAAAACTGCAAACTGTCAAATATGTTCGTAATTTATAATAAATGCATTTGTTACGTAAAATAAAACAACTAAATCGTAAGTATAAAGCCCATGCATGCACGTTGATGTATTTTTGTTTTAAATTTATATATTTTACATCAAAAGTCAAGATCCAGAATGTCAGCTGGGGTAAATTGACAGCCCTAGATTCACATCCATTAATACGTGTATTTCACACTTTCTACCATTCACTCAGTACTGGTTATATTTTATAACGTGGGACTTTCGCATTGTAAATTTAATGATATTAATATCATGGGTTTACATACTAAAGTATCGCTCTGAAACCTCGAATAACCAATATCTTAAATGAATCTGTTTGATTTGTTGTTAGTTGGACGCCAGTTTTTTTTATATATTTTCTGTTCAATCACATACTGCGGGTTTAATTAAGATCCATCCATCTGGCACTAATTACAATCAAAATGAAAGCATCCGCAGGGATCTTCCGTCGTCAAAAGACCGGTAAGTCACCACTTTAGCGTATAATTTAATCGACACGGCTCTCACTGGTATGTGGAATAACGTAATTAAAACCACGGGTGTCTATATTGCTGCGCGTCATATAAGTAGCGGTTCAGTGGATATATTATCAAACAAATTTAATATAGTTTGTATTTTGAATAATATATTAAAATATTTATCTTATAATATCAGAATATCTTTTTTTAAGTTTAGTGAAGCCGCATTTAGTCTGCTAATACTACCATCATCACTACCACCACAACTACTACTACTACTACTACTACTACTACTACTACTACTACTACTACTACTACTACTACCACTACAACTACTACTAAAACTATTATTATTACTACTACTGCTACTGCTACAACCACAGCCACCACCACTACCACTACTATTAAAACTACTATTATAAGTACTTCTGCTACTACCACAACCACTACTATTACAACAACTACTACTACTACTACTACCACTAAAACTGCAACTACTAATATCACCCAACCAAAACTACTACTACTACTAGTACTACTACTGCTACTACTACCACTACTGATATAACTACTATTACTACTACAACTACTTCTACTACCACCACTCTTGATACTACTACTACTACTACTTCTACAACTACCACCACTAGCACAACCAACACCACCACTACAACTAATATTACTACTACAACTACCACCACTACTACTTCTACCACCACTACTACTACCACTTCTACTACCACTTCTACTAGTACTACTATTACCACCAACACCACCACCACCACCATCACTACTACTACTACTACCACCACTACTACTACTACTACTACTACTACTACTAATACTACTACTAAAACTACTTCTACCACCACCACTACTGATATTACTGCTATTACTACTACTACTACCACTACTTCTACTACTACCACCACTACTGATACTACTCCAATTGCTACTATTACTACCACAACTACTGATACTACTACTGATACTACTTCTACCACCGCTACTACTGCTTCTAATACTACCATATCACCACCGTCATTACTACTTCTACTACTACTACTACTACTACTACTACTACTACTACTACTACTTTTATTGCGGGCCGCCTAAAGGCGGGCCGCATTATTTAATACGGGGTTAAAAAGTTCCTCTGGGGGATTTGGCAGACTGCTGTACATTGGTTCACATTTTATACTGAAAGTACATGATATTGAAGACTGAAATAAAATAAGATCAGACACAGTCTATTTTTTCGCTAGACTGCTTTAATACTTATTACGAAGGTAGTTTCGTACCTTTTTGTATGTAAAATTTTAGAAGCAGTCTAATTATTTTATTCGTACACTAACCAGTTCGTACCCCTTAGGCGATTTTTAAAACCTTCGATTCTTCAGTGTTTCCTAATAATTTATTTCCGGATTAGTTTTACATGTTGTAAATACTTTATTTCAACAATTTATCAGCATTTCATCTTTGTTCTAAATTTCCTCGTAGTATACTTCTGTATGGATGAAAATGTGTGTGTGCGTGCGTGCGTGGGTGCGTGCGTGCGTGCGTGCGTGAAAATTGAGGATAATTAAGTAAATAACTGTGGGAATCGTTATATCTCTTAAAGTGTGTTTTTAGGCCAGCTGTGATACTTTGTATCACAGTTCTCTTGTTATTACTACTACTACTACCACCACTACTTGTACTACTGCTACCATCACCACCGTCACTATTACAACTACCACTACTATTATTACTTCTACCACCACCACCACCACCACCACCATGCCCCTCCTACTACTTCTTCTTCTACTACTACTGCTACTACTACCATCACAACCGTCACTACTACTACTACTACACCTACTACTGCTACCACTTCTACTACTACTACCACAATCACCACCATCGCTAATACTTCTACTATAACCACTACCTACAACACCATTACTACTACTACTTACACCACCAATGCTACTACAACTACGACGACTACTACTACTACTACTACTACTACTACTACTACTACTACTACTACTACTACTATTACTACTACTACTACTACTACTACTACTACTACTACTACTACTACTACTACCACCACCACCACCACTACTACTACTACTCCTACTACAACTACTACCATTGTTACTTCAAAAATTTGTACTACTACTTCTATTATAGCTACCACTACCACTACTACTACTACTACTACTACTACTACTACTACTACTACTACTACTTCTACTATTACTACTACTACTACTACTACTACTACTACTACTACTACTACTACTACTGCTACTACTACTACTACTACTACTACTACTACGACTTCTGCTAATGTTGCAGCTGCTGTTGATGTTACTGCTGCTATTGTTAGTTCTGCCACTGTGTACACTACACGCACGCACAAATATAAATGCTTCTTTTGTGAATGCTACTGTCATTGCTTCTTTTAGTTTTAATGCACTTGTATGCACGCACATGCATTCACGCGGATGCTGCATATAGAAACGTTCAAACGCACGTACGCTTTACTCACACACTGACGGACACACAAACGCAATTACACAACCACCAACACTGCACTCACATATAAGCGCATACCAACATTCACTCACACACATACACACGCTCCTACTCTACTCGTACACAAAATAATTGATCTATAAATAGAATATTTCAATTGGACCCTTAACATTCCCACTGGAAACTTGTGTTTTCAATTGGAATAGGACCGCTTGGAAATCGTTATTTCCCATTAGAAACTAATGCCAGTTGGAATATAAGAAATCCAATTTGACAGAGTGTTTTTTATTACTTTAATTCCATTTATCTCAGTATTTTACGAAGTTTTTGAGCTGTTATTTTGAATTTACTTAATAATTGTTATAATTATCCAAAAGTATTAAGTTTATAACATTAAATTTCATAATAAAAAAAAGTTTTTTGAAAGTTTTTCCAGAAATTCACTGTGTTGTGTTCTGTATATAAACGCCACATATAGCATACATGAACGAATAAATCATGCATATAAACGGCCAAAATATCATGCAAGAATGAATATATGATGTTTATCAACGCCACAAATATCACACATAAATGAAAAAATAGAGTATATAAATGTCCATGATATCATACATGAATAAAAAAATAATGTATATAAACGTCCCAGATATCATACATGAATAAATAAATAATGTATATAAACGTCCTAAATATCAGAAATGAATGAATAAGGAGCGTATATAAACGCAAAATATATCATACATGAATGAATAAATAGTGTATATAAACGCCCAGATATCATACACGAATGAATAAATAGCGTATATACACGCCCTATATATCATACATGAATGAATAAATAATGTATATAAACACCCAGATAGCATACATGAATTAATAATTCGTGTACATAAACGCCCCAGATAGCCTACATGAATGAATAAATAGTGTATATAAACGCACCATTTATCAATATGAATGAATAAATAGTGTATATGAACACCCAGATATAATACATGAATTAATAATTTGTGTATATAAACGCCCCAGATAGCCTACATGAGTAAATAGAAAGCGAATATAAACGCCCCATATCTCATAACGAATGAATAAATAGTGTATATAAACGCCCAAGATATTATACATGAATGAATAAATAAATAATGTACATAAACGCCCCAGATATCATACACGAATGAATAAATAGTGTATATAAACGCCTCAGATATTATACATGAATGCATAAATAATGTATATAAACACCCCAGATATCATACATGTATGAATAAATAATGTAAATAAACGCCCCAGATATCATACATGAATGAGTGAATAGTGTATATAAACGCCCTAGATATCATACATGAATGAATAAATAATGTATATAAACACCCAGATATCATTCATGAATTAACAATACGTGTATATAAACGCACCAGATAGCCTATATGAATAAATAAAAGCGAATATAAACGCCCCATATATCATACATGAATGAATAAATAATGTATATGAACACCCAGATATAATACATGAATTAATAATTTGTGTATATAAACGCCCCAGATAGCCTACATGAGTAAATAGAAAGCGAATATAAACGCCCCATATCTCATAACGAATGAATAAATAGTGTATATAAACGCCCAAGATATTATACATGAATGAATAAATAAATAATGTACATAAACGCCCCAGATATCATACACGAATGAATAAATAGTGTATATAAACGCCTCAGATATTATACATGAATGCATAAATAATGTATATAAACACCCCAGATATCATACATGTATGAATAAATAATGTAAATAAACGCCCCAGATATCATACATGAATGAATAAATAGTGTATATAAACGCCCTAGATATCATACATGAATGAATAAATAATGTATATAAACACCCAGATATCACACATGAATTAATAATTCGTGTATATAAACGCCCCCAGGTAACCTACATGTATGAATAAACAATGTATATAAACTCCCTAGACATCCTACATGAATGAATACATATTGTTTATAAAAGCCCAAGATACCATACATGAATGAATACATAATGTATATAAACACCTAGATATCATACAGGAATTAATAATTCGTGTATATAAACACCCCAGATATCATACATGAATGAAAAAACAATGTATAAAAACACCCATGATATCATACATGAATGAATAAATAGTGTATATAAACGCCCAAGATACCATATACAATGAATAAATAGTGTATATAAACGCCCAAGATATCATAAATGAATGTATAAATAATGGATATAAACGCCCAGATATCATACATGAATGAGCAAATAGCGTATATAAACGCCCCAGATAGCCTATATGAATGAATAAATAATGTATATAAATGCCCCAGATATCATACATGAATGAGCAAATAGCGTATATAAACGCCCCAGATATCATACATGAATAAACAAATAGCGTATATAAACGCCCAAGATATCATATATAAATGAACAAATAGCATATATTAAGGCCCCAGACATCATACATAAATGAATAGATAAAATATATAAACGCCCTAGATATTATACATTAATTAATAAATAGTGTATATAAATGCCCAGATATCATACATGCATTAATAAATAGTGTATATAAACTACCCAGATAGCATACATGAATGAATAAATAGTGTATATAAACTACCCAGATATCACACATGAATAAATGAATAGTGTATATATCATTTATGAATCCGAAAACACCAGTATCTTTTACACAAGAACATTTTAAGATATACTGTTTTTAACTGAAATGGGTTCAAATCCACGACCATTATATATATTGTTTAACTATATCAAATAGATAATGGGTTTTTGTATTAAATTAATAGTTTTAATTTATATTAGAACATATAAACTCCGATAAGAACATTAACATATGAATCAAATCGAGGTATATTTTAATTAAAGCAATGCTTGAACATAGCCAGGCAATCGTATGGCGTGGTGTAATTGTTATTTTTATAACACAGTCGCATCAAGATGTTTAAAACTACTGTGAAATCATTAATTTTCGTTGGGTACAAATTTTCGTGGATTTCGTGGCGAGCCTAGACAACGAAATCAAATACCCACGAACTTAGTTTACGCTATGTAATGTTGTCAACATAAAAATTACCTCTGTGTTCATATGCCTACAACGAAATCAAATACCCACGAACTTAGTTTACGCTATGTAATGTTGTCAACATAATTATAAATTACCTCTGTGTTCATATGCCTACGTGCATCGCAATGTGGTAAACAATTCGTCCTTTATTTTATATATTTTCTTTCGTCATATCGCATCACTATTGACATTGATACTTTTGTAAACAGTGTTAGATTTTTTATACTCATATGATCTTTTAATTCTAGTCCACCCGCTGATAGACGTGTGTGTGTGTGCAGGGAGGTGTGTTGTAATTTACCCCACTGCGCGTGTATACCTCAGTCAAATATCAGAGGTACTAAAAATAGACCGTCAACTTGTAACTAATTGCTATTGAGTTGAAACAGTTTCAAACAATGTGACGTATACACCTACGGTAAACATTGTAAAAAAGTGTAAAACATTGTAAAGGGACAGTATGCGCGCGTACAAAGAAAACTAAAACACTAGTTCATATTGTTTCTCTTTATGATCATTTTTAATAAAACAAACAAATCTCTTAAAAGTCGTAGCACATTCATTTACTGTTCATTATCACAGTCACGTGATTTGGCACGTACTGTTGTTATTTACTGCAGGCCTGACTTCTGAAACCCTTTCTGGTTTAGATCTCGTACTTCTCCTTTCCTCTCCTCTGGTTTCCATAACAATTAGTTCAATATCGTACTTGTATATTAGGGTACTAACTGGCATGTGTCAACTTTCATTGGCACAGCGGGGTGCGATAAACCCTGACGAGCGATGTGTGCATTACAGCAGAGGTTAATTACTGGAACGCACTATGCGATGCCTAAAGTGTAAACTTCATTTTTTATATTTTTTTATTTTTTTTTTAAATTTGGTTTTAACGAATTTAAGACCCCACGAATATGTCTTTGAAGTGGAAACCACGAAATTTAATACCCACGAAAATAAATGATTTCACATTATTCTATGTAAAAATGGAGATTCCACTCCTGTGTAGACGATGAAAAAAAATTCTTTAGAAAATTAAATATTGGCGTACCTCAAGAACCCGTGAAATGTCATGTCCTATAGGAAATAAATATAGTAATGTTATTTGATATATACTCGAATATGTATAATGATTTTGCCGCAATAATCCGTTCATCAAAGGCTGTGATAGCTAAGCCGCCCTGATACAGTTGACTTGGCACGCAGAAAAACTAACATGCATACGATGAAAGATATCTGCATAATTTCACACTCAGAATGTTCGATAATTTTTCACTTAACAATATTTTATACATATATATTTTATGTATATATATTGACATCTTTTCAAGAAACATCGAAATATGCCCATCCGAAAATTCGGCTAGAAAAAGCACTTTTCATAATATTGTCTGATAAAATTATTTACAAGTGGCATCACGGGCTAGTTATGAAAACGTTAATTAAGAAAATCACAAACAATATCAATAATGTTTTGCAAGCAAAGCAAACCTTTCCATTCTACTGTTCTGCTAGCGCAATGTCTTGTATTCATTCTGCTATCGCGATGGTAGAGTGTTCTTTATCATTATTTAACTAATCTGCCATTCAACGATGTCGACAGGTGAACCATTTTTAGTCTTAAATTCGCTAAAAAAGTTCTCGTCGTTTTGGAACTACTCTGACATCATCCTCCACTAATAAATCCTGATAAAAGTGATAATGTTATGTGACGGAAATGGCGTGAAACATCACCATAAAAGATAAATAGTCATAACTGATATTGAAAGTAAACTTTGTGATTTAACTTTCTGTACGTATTTCATTGAGATTCATTGAGATTGTGCGGGAAAACAAGTACAATATATACTTTTTATATAATTATTTTTTATATATATACCCAGAACTAGTATCGAGAGTGTTTGTTGAATGCTCCTCGTAATGCAAACCGCCTGTGTCAATATCATTTAAAGTGTGCGGGTAATGTGTTAAACATGGACATATCAAGGAGAAGCAGGTATGTTTTGTTTAAAACTTATGTTAATGATAGGAATAATGATACACAATATTTTTAACATTCGGTAATCATTATTATACCATTTGTAGTTATTGTACATCCTTTGAACCGCTTATCAATATCTTATTTCTAGTAATATAAACTTAATATAGTTAGTGGCGTTCGTATCGGATTTTTGACAATTTGCGTAATTGATCTATAATGTGTAAAATTGATCTATGAAGTCTTCGCTTTCATTGAAGCTTTGTTTTTATTACTATAGTACCGCAGTTTCTCTTTAACAGCACCTCCATGTGGTACTTATTTTTCGCACGATGTTCGCTGTTTTACCTTTGTAAAATAACCAATATTAATTTAAAATTGCTTTAATAGCATAATCAAATTACCAATTTTATTTCCTGTGATAATATTATAACTGCCATGCAGATAAAATACAATTAATGCTACGTTTACACCTAAACTTAACACCGATGTTGATATACAGCCTGGGGAGGGAGGGGGAAAGGGGGAGGAGAATTTGAATATTCACTGCTGTATGTGCGAAAAGTTCTGGTACAAGTTCTTGAATGTCACATATCAAACTTAAATAAACAAAGCTAAACGAAAGCTGATACTTCGTGGTATATGCGTACAGATTTTTGATAATTTTCGCCAGCTGTTGAAACATCCGAAAAGAACGCCGGGAACTAACTTAAGTCATAAACTAATATCCTTAAACGTTGTATTATGTTTTATCGTTTAAAAAACTAATCAGAATATTATACTAAACGTACAAAAAAAAAAACAGAGAGGGTCCGATATTTCTTTCTCGTACTGTTATTCTTCTGTATCTATACCATTTAAAGAGCACGGGACTGTGTTAAACATGGACATTTCAAAGAGAAGCAGGTAGGCAATGTTTAAAACTTATGTTAATGATCGGAATAATGATACATGGTATTATGACATATGCATACACAATATCGTATGTGTCGATAGAACAACGATGTGCGGTTAAACATGAACATATCAAGGAGAAGCAGGTACCTTATGTAATGATACCCTAAACAAGTCTAATTATCGGTAATCAATGTTTTATCATTTGTATTACATGTTTTTAAACAATTTCTGAATACCTTCTGTCAATTAATTCTTAAGTCATATTTATGTACTAGTCTATTTAAACGTTGTATTATGTCTTATCGATTTTTTAAAAAAAGCATCAAACTACACAAGGCATACAAAAGACCAGAGAGATATGAACAGATATTTCTTCAAAGAAATAAGTTAAACTATTTTTAACTCTTATTTAATGTTTCTAAAATGTCATCTATGGACAGTTTTGAAAAGAAATAAAATTTAAACAGTCATATCATATTAACTGCGATCAAAGTTCATTCGAAACTGTGTCTGGTCACAAAGGAATTTCAATATTTTTTTTACTGAATTATATATCTGAAAATGATATATGTACTGTACATGATGTGACAAATGTGAAATTTATGATGATGACTATTTTTTGCTATGTTGTATAATTATTGACGGGGCAAATATTGATACAAACACACGACACCTACTACGGCGGAAAAAAATCATCGTTTAAATGGCAACAACACGAAATAATTATTTGTCGAGCGGATATACACATGTCGTGTTTACATTCATTATAAAGGTGATCCTGTAAATAAATGGGTACATGTACCATTTTCCTCAGTTATGTAAAAATCAGTGTCTAACATTCGCGAGTATTTATTAAACTCTTTGGCAGAACGGATATAATGCTCGGAAAAGCCTTGCATAATATATTTTGCTAACCTTAATAAGCTCTCATATAAAATCCCCTATATATCCTCTCTCTCTCTCTCTCTCTCTCTCTCTCTCTCTATATATATATATATATATATATATATATATATATATATACCTAGTATGATATCAATACCGAGTCATCGTTCGGCGTTTTCCGTATAGCTCGGCTCTAGTGCGTAAAATGCCGAAGTACTATCCGACTTACCAGAATTAATCAATGACGTCGATTTGTTATGATAATACGACGTTTTTTTTCAGAAATTACGCCAAAAGATGACTGTCGCATACATATATGCGTAATTCCCCACCCCACCCACCCCGCTTTTTTTATAGAGGTGATCTGAAAAATAAATGATAAATCTACCAATTTCCTAAGACATGGGATAAAAAAAAATTTCATTCGTGCCTATTTATTACTCAGTAAGTACAGTTCTTCAATGAAACTTCACATGTATGTTCATTGCCATTACATGGACTCCATGGCAGATGGAAAACAGTGTTCTTACTTTTTATGCTTCCCACTTTTATTTACACAGCAGTTGTATTTGTTAAGACAGTGGATAAGCAGTAACAGTAACAATAGTAGTACAATGAGTAACATCTATCACTGCTGCAAAAACTGCTTTACTACACTGCTAATAGTGGTGATACTATCTAGCTGTTGTTAGCGACCCCTCCAGTTACTGTTACAGTCCCTATATGTTTAATATTCTATATCTGTTGTTACAGTCCCTTCATGTTTAATTTTATACATATGTTGTCACATTCCCTATATGTTTGATATTCTACATATGTTGTTATACAGTCCCTACATGGTAAGGTTAATTATGTATATATGTTGTCACACACGCTATATGGTTAATATCCTATATCTGTTGTTACAGTCCCTTCATGTTTAATCTTATATATAATTATGTTGTCGCAGTCACTATATGTAACAACATATGCAGTCCCTACATGTTTAATTATATATACATGTTGTCACAGCCCCAATATGTTAAATATTCTCTAGCTGTTGTTATACAGCTGTTACATGTTTAATTATATAAATATGTTGTCACAGTCCCTATTTGGTATATATTTTCTAGCTGTTGTTATATAGTCCCTACATGTCTAATTACATACCTATATATATATCATGTCACAGCCCCTATATGTTTAATATTCTCTATATGTTGTTATACAGACCCTATATGTTTAATTTTATATATATCTAGTCACAGCCCTTATATATATATATATGTTGCCATAGTTCCTATAGCTTGATAGTCTATATATGTGGTTCAACAGTCCCTGCATGTTTATTTTAAAGATATGTTGTCACAGTCACTATATTCATGATATTTTATATATGTTGTTATACAGTTCCTACATGTTTTATTTTATATTATTTATTGTCACAGACCCATTTTTATGCAGTATTCTCTGGCTGTTAATGAAGTACCTTCATGAGTACACTGTTCTGGATGTTGTTAGTGCTCCTTTATCAGTAAATTGTTGACGCTATTGTTATAAGCCCAGTGTGTGTTAGAGCTTTTGCGTTTGAAATTTTCCCGAGCTGTTGTTAGAGCTCCTTTATGGATAATCTGCTGGAGCTGTTGTTGAAGCCACTATATGAATTATCTATTGGAGCTTTTGTTAGAAACATTATGAAAATGTACTATCATATAGCTGTTGGTGGAGTCCCTATATGAATAATCTGCAGGAGCTGTTGTTAGATCCAGTATGAATATGTACTATCACATACATTGTAGCTGTTGTTGGAGCCCCTCTATTAATAATCTGCTGGATCTGTTGTTAAAGCCAGTATGAATATGTACTATCATATAGCTGTTGTAGGAGCCTCTATATTGTAAGGTACCAACGACCGTAAACAGGAAATAAAAAGCTTACAACGCCGATTTAGATCTATCAACAACACGATTTATTTCTCGCACTTAGATCTAATAATTAATTCTGTTATTAGATTTTGCTATCTGTCAGGTGGACACGAGCTACTTAAATTTACTTTATGTTTTAATAATAATCTACCTGCAAGATCTCTTAGATATGTAATTGAATTTATATAAAAACCCAGAGACAAAAAAAAAAAACTCCCATTGACCGGAGTTTTTTGTTTATAACAACGGCTGGTTTCCCTCTTTGCTTACATGGAAAGTCTCCAAATGAGAGCCAAGCTCTTATTTATAACCTCTTGGAAATGTCCACCTGACCTAATACGACCAATGACTGAGGACTCGGAGAGGTCCGGCAGCTGGGATAACCAATCAGAACAGGCACGGTTCACCGACAACCAATCGCTATCGAGATCGGTGAACCGTGCATGTCTGACTGAGAGCACCTGCTCACCGGACCTGTCAAAAGTCAGCACAACTAAAATAAACATGTAACGTAAGTTAAAATACACAATATTGCATTTAGTATAAACTTTCAGCAATTTGATCATAACAAGAATATATTATAGGTTTATGAATAAAGGTCTCGCTTTCATGAAAGTTACCATCAAGTGAGACCGGTTCAGACGATCACCGTGACCTCTAATCCACATGTTGTTTATCAAATCTCTTTATATAAATATGTAATCTGTCTACAATAGTTATATAAATAACCATAAGATTTACACAGCAATACTCATCAACTGGTATGACAATAGATAATTGTATAGGAATATTATAACTCAGTTATCGATACTTTTAACAACATCAACAACAACAACAAATATGGCAGACAACTGTCAAACGGAGAGTTTTACTCCTCAAATATATTAAATAAACTGTTTAATAGTGACCTTCAGTATAATAAGAAGTGGTCTTAATATTCATTAGCTGAGTGTATAAATATTGACTTTAATTCATTATTGTAAGTTATTTTGTTAAATTAGTTATGGTTCTTACAATATGAATAATCTGCTGGAGCTGTTGATAGATGTAGTATAATAGGATTGAAAATAACCTATTTTCTGCCACATTTTTGGGACAAATACCGCATTTTGTAGGAAAACCGAATACGAAGAAAATCGATACTTACCGCAGGCGCGAATTTAGTAGTAACTATCACAATCGATCGCGTACGGAAACGGCCGAGCGAGTATCGGCTTTTATTTTACCTCGTTTAATGGGTTTGAAGGTAAAAGAAGGAAATAGCTAGTTTTATTTGTTTACATTACGTATATAGACTAACATAAAAAAGCGAACGTTAAAGTTTTCATAATGTTAATTGTTTTATTACATTTTACAGAATAGTATTATTTTCTAATTCGATTATTTACAGATAACAACCCGTATCTATATAATATCGCCTATCCACGACAATGAACAAACGTATTAGGTTTTATTTATCTACGACAAAAGGGGTGTCAGGGTAATGCAAAAAAAGGTAGATAGGTTTGAAGGTAAAAATATATATATTTATACTACAGGTAGATAGGTTATTTATTTGGTAGTATTGTACAAGACATAATTCGTTTTTACTTAACGCTATTAAATGCGCAACTGAGCTCTGATTAAATCAGTAATTTTATACGCATGGAGGAATTTTAACTTTTACATATTTTGGGTATAATCTCGTAAATATGTCTATTCGTTTTGATTCTGTGTATATATTTATGCGTACGGAGAATACATCACAACCTATCAAAAACATACGTCGTTTCTATCTAGCAGTATTTCTATGTAAAATATAGATTTGTAAATCAGTTGGCTTAGAAAGCTTATACGTATTTGTGTGAACTTTACAATGGAGGAAACACGTATACTTTTAAGTAACAAGCTGCATCAGCTTAACTTAAAGCAGGAGCATTTAATGAGAGAGCTTGAGAAAATAAAGGAATCGAGCGAGGCAATTGTACAGATTTTACCTCAACTTCAAGAACGTGATGAGTCTGGAGGTTCAATAAAACATGAAGATCTGAAACACTAAGATTGGGATGAGGAATTAAATTTTAAACAAACTGGATAAATATGTTGCTTTAAATGTGTTAAACGCAACAAAAACATGAGAATATAGTTTATCTACCAAAGTGAAATAATTAAAAAAAAATGTTGTCTACAAAATGAATCAATTTGTAAAGTATTAAATATTGATGATGAAAATGGACATCCTTTTTAACAGTGAAAGTGAGATAAGATGTGATTGTACACATTCTATGTCTATGTAAAAACTTCGTGGTAGCTCGCAGTATATGTAATACTCATGTCTTTCAAATTTAACTCTTGCGTGCCTCCTCATATCTGATTAAGGATTTGATTTTTATTCCTCATATAAATGAGTCAACTTTACACTTCTAATGCATAGACTTTAGATTTAAGGAGTCAACAAAAAGTGGTTGAAGATTTACAAAACATAACACATTATTTTAAACTTATTTGATAACATTAAATATCGTTACTAAAGCGAAATGTATGCAACCAACAAAATAAAATGTGATGTGCACATTCTATGCCCATTTAAAAAGTTCGCGGTAACTCGGAGTATGCTAGTATGTAACACTCATGTCTTTTAAATTTAACTCTTGCGTGCCTCCTCAAACCTCACCGAGGATTTAGTTTAACTCCTTATTTAAATGAGTTAACTCCTACCTGGTCATACCAATACTTTATATATATATATATATATATATATATATAAGGAATTAATTAAAAGTTTAAAAGTGGACAAACCATTCAGTAGTTTGCTGTCGCCGAGGATGTTCGCCTGTAATCTTTGTAAAAAAAAGTATAAACGTAAAGATAATATGCTTCGGAACAAGAAAATAATACACGGAGACGATAGTTCCGAGGAAGAGCTGGAGAAAGGAGAACTTACCGACGAATCTAATACCGACGTTTAGATATGGAATCAGACTCGGATGAAAATGAAGAAACAATAGACCCTTGGTACGACATGGTTGATTATGCATTAAAATCGTTTCAGCCCGAATTCGACAAAGTAGTATCAGATTTTGTGAACGAAGATGAACTGAATGAAAAGCAAGCAAGAAAAAAGGCATTCAACGAACTTTTGCCAAAATACAGAAAGCTTCTTATCGATAAATATTTATTAGGGTTTTATAGTTCGATTCGATGAGAAACGATACCATTCATATTGCTATCGAACGGATAGCCAGCCAACTGAAAGAAGAAGACGATTTCGAGAGTGAAGAGTCCTGGAAGTACACAACTAAGAAACGGAAATATCTCTTTGACAAAGTGCTTAAGGAGTATAATCCGCCTGACATTACCACCAATCGCTAAATTCGGATATAAACATTTGTTATGATGATATTTTCTGTAGGAAAACATAATATTTTTATGTTATGTTGTTTGTAATTAGTAGTTATAGCACGAGTTCTCTGAGATTATTTGCATATACATATAAAACGTTCAACTACATCTAATAGATTTTATGATAATTTAATAAAAAAAATAATAGCAATACTGTGTATCGTATTATAGTTTATTCATAAGGTAAATTTGGTATCAGCTTTCAAAACACGACACTGTTCAATCAATATGTGTTATATCTAAATAAAGAGTAAAAACTTCAGCACATGTTAGTTGAAATGAAAATCCCTGTTGTTTATACAGTGTTCTATCAATCCTCTCTCTCTCTCTCTCTCTCTCTCTCTCTCTCTCTCTCTCTCTCATTCGCTCAGTTGACTTTTCCTCTTTCTCTTTTAATACTTCTATAGTAAGAAAATAAGAATATAGTATATTAAAGTGACATGCACATCATACATTACAATTCCATACATTACTTATAAACACAACTTAAACAAAACTTGTTACGCTAGACTCTCTGTGGAACAGAGTAGCGCATCAATTAAAAGGAATATAACATCAAGTTTGAATGAAATGATAGTTAGCTTTGTGTAACAATATTATAGGGTGGCTATCACACGGTGGGTTCATATCGTTATTAAACAAGCAGTATTATTTAAAAAATGAGTTAGTTAAGAAGCGTATGTTATTTACATTTAGAGGAATCGATAATGGTATTACAACCACTTATTGAAGAATGAATTTATCCAAATATAATGGTTTCATTCCTTTCTCCCTATCTCAGTTGTCTATTTGTCTTTTGATCTGTCTTGCCAGAACTTAACTTGTACATGTATTGGTCTCTACAAATGAAACTTTCATACAAATATAATGTTACCCTGACACCATGGGTATACATGACACCTTTAAACAATTATAAGAACACAAATTCAAGTTTTAGAATTACAAACACATGAATAATATCAAGTTGATATAAATTGCTTGCTTAGAGTTGCATGCAATATTATAGTGTTGCAATCGCATGGTGGAATCAAATCGTTATAAAATTTATCGGTATTATTTTAAATTGTGTTAGTCAGGAAGGACGTGTTACGCTACGACTATATCGACAGAAGTATAACACTAACCTATCTTAGAATGAAATACACAACTACCTAATGTAATGGATTGTTTCCGCCCTGGATTACTAAAACACGTTATGTTTGTGTGTACGAATATTAACGAAACAAAAGTCATATGAAATATCTAACCCATCTGTTTGCTTTTCCGTTGTTTGTCCGTCCATCTCTCTCTCTCTCTCTCTCTCTCTCTCTCTCTCTCTCTCTCTCACGTTCCGGTAATAGTACTTAATTTTTCAATGCGTTGATCATTAGAAATGTTTTCATTTTCGCGTTATATCTCACCCCATTGTCCGTCCCCTTTGTCCGTCCATCTATGTCTGTATGTATGTCTGTCAATCTATGCATCTATTTATCTACCCGTCCGTCCATCTGTCCGTCCATCCATCTGTCCGTCTATCTATATATCTATATATATTGTTACTACTTAATTTGTAAATGGGTTGATCTCTTATAAATAGGTACTCCATGTACTTCTCTGAAATCTCTATAATTTCTGACATTCGAAGTCGGTCATGTTTATAGCTTTCCTACTTAACTTGTTATGCGTCAGTTTTCAGCAAACATGGTAGGAATTGATATTCGTAAACAGACCACCTAGATTTTCCGAGGTTTTATTTAAACTGAAAAATGGACGTAACGAGAAATACAGTTTTTATTCATGTCTGTATCATAAAATGACTTACTAACTTGTATCGGAAGCATTAATTTTATATACAACGTAAATACTGTTTGTAAATATTGTCATTTGTGCAGGAAATTGAAATACAGGTGCGCGATATTCGTAATTTTCAGAAGTGATCGAATTAAGTATATGATCGAAAACAGTTTACGTCACCATGTAAGCAACTAAGTGAACTGAAAATTTGCATTATAAACCATATGGTGATCCTATGGCATCTTATGGAAAATTAAACTTCTCACTTGTAATACAACACGACGGGCCCGATTAGCTCAGTTAGTAGAGCGTCTGACTATCAATCCAGGGGTCGTGAGTTCGAATCCACGCCTGACAACAGTCTCCTTGATGATTGATGTACAGCATTTTGTCACATTATCATTCGTCTCCCATCGTTGATTCAAGTGGGAAAGTTATCAGTTACTTGCGGAAATTGGGTGTGCTCGAGTACTGGTTAACTTTTCAGGATCCCAGGATACAGTGGTTAGGTTAACTGGTCGTCTGATACCCCTAAATGGCATATACGTGATGCTAAATATTAAATCAATCAATCAATCATTGTAATACAACCAAATCCCAGTTGTAATGACTCAACACTGCTTCAGATCTAAATCTAACTAAAATCACACCAGAAATGGGTGAGCAATGGGAACTTTCTGTTTTCCCAGATAACTCCAATGTCACAGCCCCTTTATACTTTACACTGTCACAATAAATTGTACTCTATTTATTTGAACAATTTTATAGGGATAATTGAGGCTTAAAACGACCAAATTTGGTAGTCGGTTCTTGAGAAGAATAGTCTTTAAAGCCCATATTAAATTGTTATGATTAATAAATGCTGCAGATACCAATCAGAATAAAACATTGCTCAAATACATGTGAAAATAAAAATTGACTGTTTCACAAAATCATTTTGATGTAAAAACCAAAGTCCCCATTTTGGATCTCAATGTATCCTAGCTGTTCAATATGTGAAATGAAATATACCGATAAAGAACATTTTTAAAAAATAACAATAGTATCCTATTTGAATCTTGTAGTTCTGTGAAACATTTTAAAAGACAAAATCTAAACTGACACGACCAGATAATGCTCCTTATCTCATAATGATTAAATCATTCCAAAAATAAATAAGAAACAAGACAATTTTCTGTTTAGCTATAGAATTTAAAGCCTCCTTACGGGTTCCAATAGCCCTGTTATTTGAACACACTTGAATTGCCTAGTGACAGGGATCAATGCTATTAAATATAAACTCATTGGCTCGTTTGTTCTTAAGTAAATACAAATCTTAACACTTTTGCTGGACTTTTATGGATAATCAAGCCTCTTACCTTCTCACCACAGAGTTGCACCCCTCCACTGTAACATGATTCTTGCGCTTAAAAAGTCCTATGTAATTTGGTTTGAAGTATACAGTTGTTGTCATTTCTTGTTACAGATGAGTAGATCAAAAACTGTCATAGCATATACTGCAATTAGACATCAATTGTGTTAAAAAGTTACTTTAATAGGATTTGAACAGATGCATGTATCTAAAAACATCTTAGTGTGTCACTGCATCGTCTTTTAGAAAAAAAAACAAGCTGGTCAACCTACTAGTTGTTGTATATTTATATGTGAGGATACATTCCTGCTATAAAATCAACTCTTTAAAAATAGTTCTATGTGGAATATCATTTTTACCGGAGAATTCCAATACCTTTTTATATAGAACAAAGAACAAAATTCAACTTTGTTGTGAAACCTGAAACGGACAAAGTCACATTCTTTACAGTTGAATAATACACAAGAAACTAAATGCAATATCAAAAGCATGAACAGCATGAGAGAAGGCTCGCTATTTAAACAAATTAATACATCATGTTATAAGCCTCTTTGAATCACAACAAACATGACATACTTTTAACTACTTATTGATCTACAAATAAATTGGATATAGGCATGTTGAATTCTCATACAGCTTTCAATTAACTGAATATAATGAATAACAAATAATAAGGAATGCAAATCACACAGAAATGGAACGTTTGATTTCTAAAACTCAATTTGATTCAAAAACACGAAACGATGACAGGTTACATTTTTTGTCGTGTTGGTGTGTTGCCGTGCAAAGATATTAAAACACGACAGATAACATTACTTGCCGTGTTGGTTAGTTGCTGGGACGAAAAACGAAAACACGACAGGTAACGTGATTTTTCGTGTCTATGTGTTGGAGGGCGAAGACACGAATTCAAATTCACGACAAATAACGTTATTTGTCGTGTTGGTTAGTTGTCAGGATGAAAAAAAGCCACGAAAATACACGAAAACACGAAAAGTCATGTTATTTGTCCTGTTGGTGTGTAGCCGAGTTGAATACACGAAAACACGACAAATTATGTCCTGTTGGTGTGTAGCCGGGATGAAAACACGAAAACACGACAAATTACGTTATTTGTCCTGTTAGTGTGTAGCCGGGTTGAAGTCACGAAAACACGACAAATTACGTTTTTTTCCCTGTTGGTGTGTAGCCCGGTTGAAGACACAAAAACACGACAAATTACGTTATTCTTTCTGTTGGTGTATGGCTGGGTTGAAGACACGAAAACACGACAAATTACGTTATTTTTTCTGTTGGTGTGAGGCCGGGTTGAAGACACGAAAACACGACAAATTACATTATTTGTCCTGTTGGTGTAAAGCCGGGCTGAAGACACGAAAACACAATAGGTAAAGTTATGAGGCATTTTTAGACAGTATATAAATATTAACTTCAATATTCAGTTTACTTATATCAATTATTAATTTTCAGATTCTTCATTTTCCTTCTGGCGTCTATTCTGATTACATATATGCTATATATGTATGCTAACAAAGCAGGTGCGCTAATCCATATGTACACGACAGAAATCAGGGACAAATATAACATTCACGTTGGTAAGACAAATGAAAAAGAAGATAAAACCCTCATGCCACGGATAATACATCAGGTATGGAACGATGCTATAATACCTACTGAATTCGTGGAAAATGTCAAGGGACTAGTGGGTCACAATGGACCGCCAAAATGGAAGTACTATTTTTGGACGATGGAGACTGCTCGAAAACTTATCAAAGAACGATACCCGGAGCTGCTTAAAATATTTGACAGTTATTCAGGTACGTTGTGTTTATTAAACACCCATAACTTGTCATTATTGTTGGTTTACCTGCTATGTTCCTTTTATCAGACATTTGTTTGAATCTATTTGTTCATTTCAACAGATTGTATCTATAGTACCATTCTTAAAGCTTAATACCCAAGCATTATACAGTACCTTACTGGAACTAACTAGTGTCCTACTCTTCCTTGTCATCGGACGATTACCTCTACGTTTAAATGGGAGAGCAACGAATTATTCAAACGATGCTTTAGGCTAGTAACTAATATCCATACACAATACACATACTGTTGTCATATTTCATGCTTTCATTGATACATGTATGTGTTCTTTATTACATCATATGTGTTAAAACTATAATGTATCCATGTGTGTTATGCATTGCGTTGTGGTAACACAAAATTTGTTATTTAACGAAGTAAAACTGATATATTTATTTATAAAAACAAAAGTGTCAAAATCTACAAACACTCATCGTTTTTGCCATATTTATATTTTCTTCACTATCACTGTGTCGTATGTTTCGTCTTATGATGGTAAGGGAAGGGTGGGGTTGTGTACAACCTTAAACTCCTAACTGGCGTCGTTCCGGGACAGTGACCCATATAGTCACTCTTTATCTATATATGTATTGTAGCTATCATAACATATTTACTCATCTCTCATTATAATTGTGGTCATGCTGCTTAACGTTGTCTCACTACACAGTTAATGTACATCCCTTTTTTCCACGGTAACATGAGTCTTACGCTTAAAAAGTAGTCCTATGTAAATTGCATTTGAAATATTTTCAAATTGGTTTAGAATGGTTGTGGTTTCTTGCAGCAAATGAGTAGAGCAAAAGCTGTCATAGTAAATACTGCAATAAGACATCACTGGTTTTAAAAAGTGACTTTTATAGGATTTTAACATGCATTTATGAGCATTTGAGGACTTCATTTTTGAAAAAAAAATCTCTGTCACTTCATCCTCTTAAAAAAACAATCTGTTCAACTTACCAGTTATTGTGCATTTGTGTGTGTGGAAAGAAACATTCCTGTAATGATTTCCTTACCATGGAAATCCTAGACATTATTTTATATAGAACTAAGAATAATTTTCAACTGTGTAGTGAGACCTATATTGGCTGTGTCATAATAGGTATGCTAAGTCTCCTGTATGTTATATATTTTCAATATTGAATTAACTGTCATATTTTTCATTGCAAAATTTAATATTATCATATCACACTATCTCATTTAAATCTTATTACAATATGTCCTGCCAAATTTAACATTATCTTATCACAATATCTCCTGTCAATTTTCTTTACATCATCATATCTCATTTAATTTACCATATTATCACAATATCTCCTGTCAAATCTATCCTTATCTTATGACTATATGTTCTGCCAAATTTAACATTTTATCACAATATCTCCTGTCAAATTTAACCTTAACTTATCACTATATATTCTGCCAACTTTAATATTTTATCACGATATTTCCTGTCAAATTTAACATTATCTTATCACTTTAATTATGTTCTGCCAAATTTAACATTATCCTATCACGATATCTCCAGTTGAACATATGGTTTATTGTACGAAGTATGTCTCAAAAGTAAAAGGACCTACATGTACATACGTCCTATGTCGTAGATATAACGCAATAGCTGCAAAGACATTTTTGCGTGTGATTCACACCAAGTGCTTTGATAACACTTATTTTATTTTTTAATACATATATAACTTCAAATTATTTATAGTTTTTATTATGTTACCTATACTTGATGGTAATGTCTTGCCAATCGTAGTTTACGCGTTAAAGTTTAAATTTTGTAATATATACTTGTGCAAACTCTTTTATATTCTGAAATAAATCGTGCTTTTTTTATATATTGGTCTGACGTGTCCATCCAGTATTGCGTTTACTCTAATACGCGTCCATCCCATCCCAGCATGTATCTTTGCAATCGTAAATACCCGGCCAATTCCGCAATCCGTCTCTATTAGGATAATCAACGAGATGATCCCAAATGAGTCGCCATATATAAGTTATATGCCAGGTGGTTACCATAAAAACATAGGAGAATATATATTTAAGAATGTTGGTTTGGACGTTTACACATTTACATGTTTATATGAATGTGATATGCTCAATTGAAGTTGTATTAACATTATTATTGTTGCAGTCTAGTGAAACGCGTCAATGGTGTGTTTTTTATCAGAAAGTTGTTGACGTGTTATTTTTTTTTACTTTTGGCTCATTTTCTTACTAAGAAAATCAGGAGGTAGCATTGAAAAACTCACAACATTTCTACTTCTGAAAGTAGTGTTGAAAGTATTTCGTGAATCCCCGCACGATTGGTTGATTGATTGATTGATTGATTGATTGATTGATTGATTGAATAGTCAGCATTAATATTTTGAAGGTTAACAGACGATCAGATATTATCCTAACAAGCGTTTCATATGATCCTGTAAGGTTAACCAGTTCTCGAGCATATTCCATATCCGCAAGTAAATGATAATTTTACCACTTGAATCAGCGGTTAGAGACGAAAGATAATGAAACGCAATGTCGTATATCAATCATCACGCGGAGAAAATTACCGGGCGTGGGTTAGAGTTAATAACCCATGGGTTGATAGTCAGACGAGTTAGCGACTGAGCTAATCGGGGCCGGTAAACTGCACACAAACTAAAACAGTTCTTTCCATACGATCAAAGTAAAATAGAACTTACGAAATGTATATTTCCAAAGTTATGTTGTTTTCGTAAACATAAACAAATAAAAAGTCGGTGTAATATAGCCGTTGATGTTAAAACACGAATATGTAAGAATAAAATATAATTCTCAGTGTGTTTTGTGAAATATTAATATTCATATTATCCATTATTATAATGCTGCTATAATAGAATTATATAATAAAATGATATCTTAATAACCCCATTTTTATAACAAAATCAACGAAATTAAACAATTGACGTCATTATCATTCTTAAAATTAAACAGCATTAAAACAAAAAAAACAACAATAATCCTTGATCGTGATCATTTTCATTTTAAACAGGATAATGAAGTCAAAGAGATAATTTCATTTTCTCAAAGAATTTGGCTAAAATTAATACATTAGAATCATTATAACCATTGATTTCTGCTATGTTCACGTTGATTAATGCATGTCGCATTTAATACTATTTTAGGCGGATTACATCGAGCAGATCTTATACGGTATGTGTTTCTTCATGAATTCGGTGGTGCGTATTTTGACCTGGATACAGTAAGTGTGAAGCCACTGGAGCCATTCATGAAGCAGCATTCTTGTGCATTCGTCAACGAACCAGCAGAGCATTATGCCATAGCCTACGGTATGGACATGCTAGTTACAAACTCCGCCATGTTTTGCAGACCTCGTCACCCATTCCTGCGATATATAATTGACACATTAATCAAAAATAGCGGATGCATGTCCACAGACAGATCACAAGCTCAACAGTGTACAGGTCCAACCGCAATCACTCGCATATACAAGACCTATATCAAGACTTCGAATGAGAAATTGGATATTGTTGACATTGAACTTTTTCAGGATAAATATGATGCAAAGTCATTATCAAAACATGTTACAACAAAATGTAAAAACATTGCTAACTTAAACAATATTGTAAAGAACGCGTGCCAAATATACTTAGCACGCGGCGGCGATGCACGAAACATAAGTACGCATGCGTATACATATCATACGTGGTATCATGTAAACCCTAAGACTCACAAAAATATTTCATTCAAGAAAGAAAACAACATATCGTATATTGTACCACATGTAACGATGCATACGTAAATGCATTAAATGTATATGAATTAAGCTCTATTGAAAGTAAATATTTCAACAATATAAACTTTGCAAAAATGACCTTTACATTTTATTAACGAATGTGTTGATTAAATGTAATAGTTTTTTTTTCAAAGACTATATGCGGAAGGAATTCCAGCTTGAATTTATTTATAATTATAATACAATTTATATAATATATATATATATCCCTAGGAAATAGGACGTTAAACGATTACGATATAATTAATCGAATTTGTATAACCCTTAGAAAAATATTTTATTTCGTAAACAACAGCACCATTGATTAAAACGTCTAAAATCTGCAACATTTAGACGCATTACATTTAAATATATTCTAATATGAGCACATTTGGCATAATGATTTTTATAAGTCTATCTGTTTCAAAAATAGCATATTAATATAACAAAATGTTGTTTAAGCTAAGAATATCCCGATATTTACTATTAAGCTAGATTCTATTACACACATAGGGCATCTACCAAAAGCTGTATTGAATAACACATGCAGGGGCTGCAATATCAGCTTACTTCTATTACACATGTAGGAGCTGTAAAAAGCTATCTATTATCGCCTCTATAAGCAGCTAAATTCCATTACACACATAGAAGCTGTAACAACAGCTAGCTTCTGTTACACACATAGGACACCTACAAACATATAGAATATATTACACACATAGGGACTGTAATATCAGACAGCTTCTGTTACACACATAGGACAATTACAACAGATAAACTATATCACACACGTAGGGGCTCTAACAACAGCTATCTTTTATTACACACATAAGACCCCTACACACAGATTAAATCTATTACACTCATAGGGGCTGTAATTACAGCTAGCTTCTATTATCCACATAGGACATCTACAAACAGATAAAATATATTACACACATAGGGACTGTAACAACAGCTAACTTCTATTACACACATAGGACATCTACAAACGTATATAATCCATTACACACATAGAAGCTGTAATAACACCTGGCTTTTATTACACGCATAGGACATCTACAAACAGATAGAATATATAACACACATAGGGGCTGTAATAACAGCTAGTTTCTATTACATAGTTTACATAGAACATCTACAAACAGATATAATGTATTACATAGAAGCCGTAACAATAGGTAGCTTCTATTACACAAATAGGACTTCTGCAAACAGATATAGGCTATGAAACACATCGGGGCTGTAATAACAACTAGATTATATTACACATAGGGGCTGTAATAACAGCTAGATTATTACACACGCAGTACAAATAGCTTTCTCTAAAACATACATATGGGCTGCCACAACAGCAAGCTTATATTACACAAATAGGGCTTCTATCAACATATATAACACACATAGGGGTTGTACCAACAGCTAGATGGTGTGACACACACTGGGGCTGTAAGAACTGCCAACTTCTTATGCACACATTGGACCTCTACCGTATTCTAGCTTCTAATACACACATAAGGGCTGTAATAACAAATGCTAGCTTATATCACACACATATGAGCTATAATAACAGCTAGCTTTATAACTAACATAGGGTCTCTACTAATAGCTAACATCTAATACTAACACAGGTGCTGAAACAACGACTAGCTTCTATTACACACATATGGGCTGTAACAACGGCTAGCTTCTATTACACACACATGTGCCGTAACAACAGCTAGCTTTTATAATACACATAGGTGCTGTAATAACAGCTAGCATATATTACCAACAGTTAGCATCTATTACACACACAGGCGGTGTAACAACATCAAACTTCTAGCACACATGTAGTGGCTGTGATCACAACTAGCTTCTGTTACATCGCCGCATATAGGTGCGTAACAACAGCTTGCTTCTATTATACACATAGGGCCCTTATTTACAGATAGCATATATTACTCACAAAGGCGTTGTATCAACAGCTAGCTACTATTACACACATTGGCCCCCTATCTACAGTTAGCATATATTACACACCAGGGGCTATAACAACAGCTAGCTTCTATTACACACACAGGGGCTGTAACAAAAGCTATTAGATGGAATTATTATACAGTATTACAAAGGGTTAGGTACGTTTTCGGTCAAATTTGGCCCAATTATAAAAACAGCTATACAGATAAAAAATATAACATCTAACAACATAATAATGTATTGATTATTAATATATGTTCAATACTTATCATTTTATCATCCTCTGAAAGACAGTTACCTTATGATGTGAAAACGCCATTTCTGACGTCGCCACACGTCCATATTAAAAATCGATTGTATTTCCTAAATTATTGTTGAAGACCGCGGCGTGGTCTCGTGGTAGAGAGTCCGCCTCGCATGCGGAAGGTCGTGGGTTCGATCCCCGGCCGGGTCATACCAAAGACTTTAAAAATGGTACTAGAAGCTTCATCGCTTGACGCTCAGCATTTAGAGGAGTCTGGTCGGCCCGGTGTCAGTATAATGTGACTGGGTGGGGTATCATACCATGTGTCTGCGGCATGATACTCCAGTGTGACAGCGCTCAGAATACTGTCTCAAGAAGACTCCGTCGCGATATAACTGAAACATTGTTGAAAGCGACGCTAAACACTATACAACTACAACAACATAAATTATTGTTGAAGCTTTTTTTTTTACTAATTGTCGTGACAAATTATATGCCTAACATAAATAGTGTATCATTTCATTTCTATCAAAATTAGTTTTGATTAAAATAGTTAATCCAACCGGTTTACAAAGATGAAACATTTTATCTACGGTATCCCCTGAAAAAGAGCAATCGCCCGATAAATTATTCATGTTAGAACATGGTCTACCCTACTAACCAAACTTGCATTGCTAATACGCTGACGTCTTACTGAATCATGCATCCAGAACAAAAGCATGATATTAAATTACATATTTGCGGCACCCGACTCTCTTTAATCAGCTGGTATGATGACTGTGAACTATAAATATATGTTATAAATATCACACAATACAACACGTTGGATAATGCATCAAACATATCATGTTTATATCATAAGCAATACAAGACTTATATAATAATGAAAACACTGTCTGTCCTATCCTGGCTCTGCATATTACAACCCATTGCGATAACTAAGGTTAATCGATGTCCTACTTACTACGCTGATGTAGATTTCAAAAAAATGAATTTTGGTCTTCTATATCTAGAGAATAGTTTAGCTAATATAAATAGTAAAACGGAATGTATAAACCCATACACAGATCTCATACTGTAATCATTAAGTATCAAAACGTATATGCTGCGTTATGCCTTTTTATTAAATAAGGTAAAGAAAACGACAAAGTGAGTGAATAAAGCATAATAGATATTTCAAATAATGCAACTTTTGTACCAGAGCATTCCCACGACCTATGATCAACATAAAAATGGAAGATTATGTTACCAAGTTAGTGACTCTCACGTCACACACTGAATGATGACTATTTCTAATATATATATATATATATATATATATATATATATATATATATATATATATATATATCTACTATAACGAGCATATATATACAGCCGCCAAACATACACAAATGCGTATTGATAATCCAGCCAGCCAGTCAGTCAGTCAGTGACGATGAAAAATGCGATCCTCATATATACAAAGCAATCTTCATGTATACGCATTTCATTCATATTTTATTTTGGAATATACCTACTTCTAGATAGAGAATAATCATCAACAAAATCATTTTAAAAGATATTTGAAATTACACAAGTATAATCAAATAAGACATTTTGTGTTTTGAATTTCAATCAAATTAACTAGATTGTATTTAACGTCATTTAAAATCTGACACAATATGACACACATACGTTATCAATGTTTTTGCTGTCGGCTGGTCTTCTCTCATTGATACGTTACAAATTATTTTCGCATGTTTCCAATGTACTTTTTACGTCATGTGAGGCGTCATCGGGAATGACGTCAGTAACGATAATTTCAAATTTTCAATAGAAACATGTTCCATTAAAAGTTGCATTGACCAACGATTTATCTTCTCAAAAAACAAAAAACAGGCGAAATATGACATTTCTATATATTCCAAAAGTTACAGAATTTGATTTTAAGAAGTTTACATTTGATATACCGGTGTCACTGTTAGAATTATTACGCACTGTAAAAAGTACATTAATGGTTCATAGTCTTGTACATAAAAGCGACGAACAACTTGTTCATATACTGTTATTGTTTTTGTTTTTTTTTGCGACGGTTTTATTTAGCGCATTGATGCAAATAATGTATATGTTTGAGGGCCTCACGTAACATTGACTTGTTAGTATAAGTTCTCTCGTTGAAGAAAGTCTTTATCATTATTATAAGTATCATTTTTCATACTGAGAAAATTTAGTAATTTGTGTATATTCTAGACTAACATCAATAAAAAATAACACGTGTCGTCAATAAAGTCAAAGGAACGCAAGGGACAAGTGGAATAACTGCATTTCAGTTTTACTAAAAAATATAATCTCTTATATTGTACTTTGGTTAAACTTTGTTCGGCACGCTTTTATCTCAGTCATTTTGAGCTTACATCTTCATTAAAGGGTTCAAGGAGATAAATGAGAATATCCAATTTGATTTTTGGCAGAATCATGACTACTTTTATACTAGGTTCAAGCTTTATAATACGGTTTTTATCTTAGTAACTTCTTGAGAAACATGAATGAAAATTATATATATTTCTTAACTACCAATGAGACAAAAGGAATAGCTTGGTTTTGCAAGGGTGGACTAGCATGGTTTTGACTTCATTTTCAGTAGCTCTGTCATTAGAGACACAAGTGGAACAACTCTGCTTTGAGCAGCATTATTGTACAAATTTATTCTTAAAAAGATAATGTTAGTGCTTTATAAAGCTCATGTCTCATTCTCTGTCATCCAATAGGTATTATTTCTATTAAGCTGTCATTAGTCGAGTGATGACAACTCTTTTTATCTTAGTGTTTTCCTACTTACATTGTTATATTCCTCAATACTATCCCCAAACCCACCAAATTTCAATCCTGCATATTTTTTTCTTCAGTTATTGTTTAATCTTGATTTTATTTCAACTAACACATACGAACCACATCCAAAAGAAACTATGTATGTATATAGTTTTGCATTACAATAGTAATTGACATATCGTGCATTATAACGCGCTGTTTCAGTAAACACTTTAACGGGCAATTTTGCTTAATACGTGGTCCTTTACTATAATTTTAATAAATTTCTTTTTTTTTTTCAAAATAACTTTCTACTGTTAATCCGCCAAATTGTGTTATTTAATAATTAACTGTACTGATAAATAGTTTATAGATTCTGAAAAGCTCTTTAGCAAAATATGATCACATAACACATGTACTTCTCAAACCATAGAAAGATGAGAAGGTAAGGTGGGTGTCATTATACAATTGCCATAATAATTTCAAGACATACATATACGAAAAAGGAGAGTGGGTGTCAATATACAATGGTCAAAGTAAATTGATTCCTCTCCGCCAAATTGGTGTAAATTAATAGTTAGCTGTATTGACGAATATCTTGTGTAATCAGAAATGCTAGAGCAAAATATGATCGTAAATTATAACACTCTTATAATGTAATAACATCTCAAAACTTGCAGAGATGAGAAGTGGAGCTGGGCCATAGTAAATAGTAAAGTGAAATCCCTCCTGCAAAATTGATGTTATTTAATAGTCAACTATATTATTATATATTTTATATTCACAAATGCTATAACAAAATATGTTTATATAATACTCTTATATATGTGTGTAATTTAATAACTTGAAGAAAAGGGGAGGGAATCAATATATAATGATCATAATAAATAAAAGAGTGAACCTATCAGCCAAATTAATAATATTTATCTGTACATATCGCACAGATTCACATATGTCAGAACAACATATGATCATATATCATTCTCATAATGTGATAATTATCAAAAGATGCAGAGATGAGAAGTGGAAGAGGGGTCAGTACACAATTACCATAGTATAGGGATCTCCCTCTCCCATTTGATGTTACTTGATAATAATTGTATTGACGAATATCTTGTCTTATCACAAATGCTAGATGGTTATATAACAATGATTTTATAATACATATACTATGTGATAACTTTTCGAAACATGCAGATATCAAAAGGGGAGTGCGATATATACCAAATTGGCATAGTAAAATTGTTAAATATATTAATACATTGGTTAATATATTATAGATTCGCAAATGAAACAACATATTGTCACATCTCAGTAGTAACAGATTTACAAAGGGGATTGCATATATTAAAAGAGGATGGGTCAATTTACAATGGTCATAGTAAAGTGCGCCCCGCCCCCTCCCTATGTGATATTGAACTGAAATGAGAAATATCTTTACAATTATAAATGCTATAAAAGCATATGATCACATAACACATTTATATTGTGATAATATCTCAATACATGAAGAGAGATAGGGAATGGGGCTGGTTGGTCAATATACAATGAACATAATAATGTGCCCCTCCGTCAATTTTGATTTTATTTATGTTATAAACAAACTGCGTTACAAAACATACAATGCGTATTTACAAATGCTAGAACATCATTTTTCGTGTGATAATTTCTGAAAACATACTGATATAAGATGCGGTGGCGATCAATATACAAGTTTTCCTAATAGTTTAGACGTGTAACCATATATATTGGCAAGTAACACACACACGCTGGTAATCCAGTTTTTTCCCGTATGCAGTGTGCACAAAATAATGCTTATGTATTGTCGTATAACCTTTATTTACTTGAAAGTTATAAAATTAATAGTTATTAATATTGGCCAAAACTTGAATACGTCCCGCAACAAACTATTGCGCAATGTTTACATTGAACTCCGTAAACTTCCCGAACAAAGCTTCGAAAACAAGATCAAGAACGATTCTTCACGATGTTATCCGATGATTGATCTAAAACCCGAAAGCGGTTCTTTGAAATCAAAAACAAAAACGTGGCTTCGGAAACCCGATGTTTGTAATAAAGAGGTTATGCAATTAGACAGTTTAAACGCGTATATCTCTAAGTTATAAGTGTATCTTCATGCTGGGTGTGTGCATTTAGGACAGGGAACTGACGGTAATATGCAAATATAATCCCTTTAAGGTAGTGTTTGTCTTTAACATATGGTAAAGATTGTTTAAAAAGTGATAAGTATGATAAATTAGTTTACGAATGCGCCAAATGATCCCGGGTCAATTACATGGTGGTCAAAGTACTGTACAACAACAGTATCGATCAAGTTCTTATCACTTAACAGATTCGTTGCAAATACAATACAGTTACAATTACGTTTAGTGAGTGACGGTTCAGGTCAATTCAATCACTAGCGCGTCTGCCTATCGATCCAGGGGCCGTAAGTTCAAGTCCCCGCCCGACCATAGTCTCTGTGAAGAGCACTACACAACATTGCGTCACATTATCATCCGCTGATGTTCAATTGGGAAAGTTATCAGTACTTGCAGAGATAAATGTGTGCCTGAGTACAGATTAATATTCCAGGATACCATGCAGGAGTGGTTAGGTTAACTGATGACGTGTTAGTATTTGGTGGCCTTAAACTGATGTTAAACAGTCAAACAAACAAACTTAGTCAGAATATCAAATTAATGAGGATGCAAGTTTGTAAAACAAATATGTTTACCACTTACTGGCGTGACAACGCACGTTTTATATGACCCAAACGTTTGAAGATAAGAAAACTTCCTTATACAGTCAGTAATTGTTTTTCTGGAAGGTATCCAGCCCTGTAACTTACATGGCATTGGTGTTGGAGTAAATAAAGGTACCAGGTTTCGTTTTGTGAATTACGCATTAATTATGGATATTCCGTTCAATAACTTTGTATTTTGTCTCTGTAGGGTAAAACACTTTTATTATGTTATTCAAATACTAAATCGCGGCCCGTGATAAAGCCGCTGATTAACCAGTATCGGGTTATGCAAAAACAATGACAAATGAATCGGAAATTGCCGACCAGCGTTTTAACTAATTTCACATAAATAAGATAAACTACAAGGACGGAATCAACCATTGTCTTCGAATGACACATTCCTCTTTGTGATTAAAAAAACTTTCATTCATTTACGGAACAGAGACTTATAAGTGATGCATCTTTAAAGCACTGACATTTTAAAAACTGCAAGATGTCCATGTTAGTGCTCTCATTAAAAATGTTCTAAGAGACAATAAAATGCTCTACATGTATTCTAATGCATACCTTACTCATAGAAACGGGTAGTCATACAGGCATCGGGAAATTATCTTATTGCCAAAAAGATCAATAAATATAATTGAGACGGAATATCATTTCGCTTTCTAATGTAAATTTTATGAAAATTTACTTCAACTGTTTTCAATACCGAAACTCTTAGACATAGAAACCATGGCTGCGTTTCACAAAATAGCTTACGATAACATTCGACGTAAGTCAATTTGACAATTTCTCCGTTGTGTGTTCAAATTTTGATCGACTTTTAAAATGATTGTATTTTCAGAAAAAAGATAATGTTCTGCATGATTTGAGCCAATTTGGCTTCATTTGGATGAAAATTAAAAATATAATGAATAATTGTTGGTTTACGTTAGCGACAATTTTTGTCGAATTAATTTTTTTTTGTGAAACGCATTCCAGGACTTGTTTAACAAATTAATGACAAGTGCAAATACATTTCATTTACACAATGTTGCTAAGATTATTTTTTTAGCGTTTGAGAAAAGATCAATCCTTTTACAGGAAGAGTAAAATGTGCATCTGTCATCTGTTGGCAATAAGTCATATGAAAATTCGGCAACCGTAACATACCAAGTTTGAATGGGCATACCAGACATCAACCCACACGTGTTACACGCATAATCTGCTCAGGGTCTATGATGCCTGTTGTCGCAAACTGATCTCGTATATAACCAAACAACATGCCTGTATGTTTTGCCACTGTTTGATATATGTAAATTTATGTCAATAACAAGGGTTATAAATCGTTTATATCATGCATATGTTATATATAATGTTGTATTGTGGGCCAGTGGCGTTATACTATGTGAATAAAATTGATATTGATAATTGGCATTCTGTGTACGGAATATTGCGACATTCAACGAAAACAAAATGCTATATAGGCGATGCTTCACAATGGACGAAATAAATTAAATTAAACTAATATACTTTATCTCGATCACGAAGTAATCTCTTATCTAAGATGAATCTCTCTAGAGTCAGTTTTCTGTGTAAAACCAGGATATACTGTACATTGTTTCTGAACGGCCATCGGGTTGAGTCTTGTACAGGACTGACGACTTCTGTTGCGTGCAGTCAACGCATTTTATTCAAGCTGACGATAAATGTTTTGTCAGTTTTGATGCTCTTGGGTCAGTTTTCTGTGTAGAACAAGGATATACTGTACATTGTTTCTGAAAGGCCATCGAGTTGAGTCTTTGACAGGACAATGACTTCTGTCGTGTGCAGTTAAAGCATTTTATACAAGTTGACGATGAATATTATTTTGTCAATTTAGATGTTCTTGGGTCAGTTTTCTGTTTAGAACCAGAATATACTGAACATTGTTTCTGAAGCCATCGGGTTGAGTCTTGGACAGAAACCAACGACTTATGTTGTGTGCAGTCAACGCATTTTAATCAAGCTGACGATGAATGTTATTTTGTCAATTTGGATGTTCTTGGATCAGTTTTCTGTATAGAAACAGGATAAATAGTACATTTTTTTCTGTTATTTTGTCAATTTGGATGTTCTAATTGTTTCGTTTGTATCGCCATGTGCCATTAAGATATCCCATTGAATGTGTGCTATCAGCAAGGACATTTACAAATAATTTCACACTTTGCTGCAGATGCGCCAATCAAAATGCTTCAATCAAAATATTTTCAATAAACACAGACAACTTGTATGATACATAATTGATTTACATAAGCGGTTGTCAGTAAAATAACAACATTATAATGGCGTTGATCACAAGTCATACCCAACAATTTGACAACTTATATTCGCTGGTAAAACTAGTGATTCTCGTTTTAAAGCGAGACCATATTATGATACCATACTATGTTTCATTGAGTCCTGAAATGTTAACCAGTACTCGATCACACCCCGACTCCGCAAATAACCGATAACTTTCCCACTTGAATCAGAGGTGAGAGATGAATGATAATGAAACACAATGTATATCAATCATTTTAAATCAAAAACACGTTTTATTTAAAGTAACATATAATTCTAATTATTTTTATGTATTTGCCTGATAAGATTACATGTAATAGTTCAAATATTATCGTCGGTAAAATAAAATCCGTGCATACAAAATTAAGCAGAAATGAAACCTAAAATTAAGGATCAATATTTTCTTAATTTCATTAAGTTTAATATATTAAATAAAAACATCAATCAATTCATTGTCATTGAAACAATGAAACCAAGCTAAGTAAAATACCCTTCGTTATCAGTGTATCACGGGTACTCTGCTGTTATAGGACCAATTAACTTATGACTTGAGGGTCGAGGTATTGATGGATACTGATAACAAGAGTACACATATACCGTCTTCCGTGGTCTAGTGGTTAAGGCGTCCGCTTCGGAAGCGGGAGGTCGAAGGTTCGAATCCCGATGGAAGCACTTGGATTTTTTCTAATGCGGCCGGTTGCTCACCCAGCAGCTAGTCAAAGTGAGGGGCACCGAATGTCTAACAGCCTGACGCCTGGCAATGATAGCCTTCGGGAAGTAACTGTGTCTCATAAAGGTGTCTCATAAGCCCGATGTGGCTGGCCCTTTCAATAGGGGTGACACCATAATAAACAAACTTGGACTTTATACTTTTATAACCATAATCAAACTATCACTTACGAACATGCACTAAAATGTGATAGAGTTTGTGAAAAACTGTAAAAAGTAACAAAATATTTTAAATCTATTTCATAAAAAGTTTGTATTCAGAAAGATAAGACATTTTGTGATTCTAATCGATTTGCGCAGAAATAAAATTTGTTGTTAATGTGTATATTTTGTTATACAAAGTTTGTTTCTCTTTGTTACTCTGTCACACAATCATAATAAACAGGGATTTTTATCTCTATATTTATCTATGTAAATAGTAAATTAACAATGTATGGCATAAGGAGTTAATAAAATCTTTATTTAGACATGAGAATAACACTGATAGGTATATCAACCAAGGAATTTTATATAAAACAGTCTATATAAAGCATTGATGTAAACATATGAACGTATAAAGTTCATTTTCCCAAGTAATTAGACAGAAATCTTTTATAGGTCCTTGATTGTCCAAAATACCACTTATCATATAAAAAAGTATCCAAAAGCACATACAGAAAAGGAGAACTAATGACGAATACACTACTCTAGTATAAAAACGGGGCTATATATTAGTGTTTTATTATAGCTTATTTCAATCATAGAATCAGTGCCTTACATTTACAATGGAAACCCAATTCTTTTCAATATTACAAGATACGATTTATATCATAACAAATGTTCATATTTAAATATATTGTTTAGGCAATAAACCATTATATAGTATGTATGTACAATGTATCGCCAACACCTCGTGGATAATCGCCCCTACGACATTTGCCACTTCCCTTTAATTCCCAAATATACAAATGTCAGCCAATCAGTAATTATCAGTCAGCATTTACTATCAATCAATCAATCAATTCTTTATTTCCCCATTTCTGAGATATATGTTACAAATAGTCAGTGTGAAACAAAACAAACAAAATAAAGCTATTTGAATATTTGAACATATCAGGCAAAAGAATGGTACAATTGCAAGAATATAATGTAATAGGTACAGGTCATAGACATCACATAATTTTTTATATAACATTTATATAATTGTTGGTAATTTAAAATGGTTGTCTTATTCTAACATTATAGTTAAATATTTGAATAATTCATTACCTATTGATTGTAATAAAGGTGGTAAGAATTGGGTAAAAAACATCAAAAACCTACTGAAAGATTATGGATTTTCGTATATATTGTCAAGTACTGATGATTCAAATTTGTTAAACTTCCATATTATTTTAAAGAGAGAGTACTAGATAATTTTAAACAAAAATGGTTCAATGAAATCGAAAACAGTCTTTCACTTTGTACTTATAAAATGTTAAAAACTACTTTAGAATTTGAAATTATTTAGATATGCTTCCAAGAAAATTAAGAATTGCTATGTCAAGATTAAGATTATCTTCACATCAGTTGAAAGTTGAAACCGGTCGTAATGCACAGAACAGATTTGAATGTAACTTGCGTTATTGCACACTATGTAACTTATATACATATGCATATCATTTTGTGTTAATATGTCCTATTTATCAGGATATACCTAAACGCTTTATTAAATTATATTATTATATACGGCCAAATATAATAAAACTCATTGAATTAATGCAAAGTAAGAAGTATTAATCTTTGTTATATTTGTGTAAGTTTATTCATCAAGCTTTTAGTGTTCGCAATTCCTTGTACAATCAAAATACATAATACATACATCTATCTTTTTGTGTTGATCTACTCAAGTATATATTTGACAAAGTATTTAAATGTTTAATTTATATGTGTCCAACTTAAGAAACTATTAAAATATATGTACTTTAATAACGTAACGTTCTAATTGAATAGAATATAACATAATATTGATCTATTATCGGTATGTCATGTGTTACATTTATTTTTGAAATTGTATGTAATGAGAAAAAGTATATGTTTAAATTACTGAATAATGAATTTGAATCTTGAATCTAAGAAGGACAAGAGAACGATTTTAGGATATGTGTTATCAACAATAACCTCACGTCCAAATCGAAACGAAACATAAGGTCTTATTATGGAGATGATGGAGCGAAGTTTCTGCTTATTTATGGAATAATGGTCATGATTTCGGGCATTGTTTTGTGATTCTATTTAAGTAAGTTTGTATTGAATTGTCTTAATGGGATCTATGTGCATCTATCCCGTGTCGTATAATTTGTAGGTCTTCTCTCATATTTTTGAAAAAAATAATTAAGAAACGGGATTTATTTTGTAAAGTTTCGCTACGATTAATCGATCCTAGCATCCATCTAAAAACACTTCATCGGATGCATTGATATATGTGCTCCTATCCGGTATAGATTTTATTTCTGTACTATTTAAAATACTTCACTTCTACAATGTGTGGTTATGCAAGACGTAAGTATGTGTCTATTAATATTTGTGCAGATTGTCTCACAGTCATACGCATACATGGCTTTTTGGCTTAGAAACTAAAAGTTTAACTGAAATTATATTATTGGCACTAAAATTATTTAAACAATCGAGTATAACATTTGATCATATATGCTAGACAAAGACTAGAGAGATGTACAATCTAATTAAAAATGTATCATGTACTTATCGGCATTTACCAAATGAAAATATGGCTTCTGTCTTAAGATTTAAGGTTGCAATTAATTGTTATAAGATATTATACAATTCGACGTCGTTACGCGAAACGTTTGCAAACCATCACTGTTTGAAGAAATATTCTACAGAAATATTTTATAAAACTATTGATTCATTTTTTATAAACAGCTATTAATTCCTTCTGGTTCTCTGTTATCGAGTGGTTCCGTGGGCTGTTGCCTAGCCGGACCACTTACCACTCATCACTCAGTCCAGCTCGGTCCAGACAATTTAGGCGACAAGATTTGCCAGTTACACGTGAAAGGAAGTAGGTTCTAACAGATATATATTGACCACTTCCATAACCAATAAGTCTCGCTACTTGTTTACATCATGTATTGAAAATGGCGTAAAGCTTCATTTAATAAATATAATTATACTCTTAACTTATATTGAAAGTGTTTATTGAAAACCCCTCCTCCTGTTATGTTAATTGAATACCTCAAGGGGTTTTAAACTTCCGTTCCCATTTTAATAAGATTATGCGAGCATATGACAAACGTGGATATGTCGAGGAGTAGCAGGTAGGTAATGTTTAATGATAGAATATATATATATATATAATAGATATATAATCCTTGTAATCAATATTTTATCATATGTAGTGCTTGTACACTGTCTAAAAAACGTAATTACTTTTTTTTCATTTATATGTAGTACAAGCTTATGTCATGTGTATCTTTTTTTTTAAAATATTACATGTTATCATTTCAAGAAAGCATTGATCAGAATATACTAGGCGTCAGAGCGAACGGGAAATAGTGGTCAGATATTTCGTTAAAGAAATATATGAAACTCTTTGAGATTTTTTTAAGTATTTAACTTGTTTTAAAGCGACATACATATTCATTAACTGAAGCTGTGCATTTTATAAAAAAGCAATATATTGATGAATAACTAACATTTAGTGAATTTCCATCGCTTTCCGCATATTAATAACAGCTGATACCTCATTTGCACGTGTTTAAATCGTGTTTTAGATGTGTATTTAATGGTCAGTAATTCTAACAGCTGAGTCGCTGACGGAAATTATCGCAAAACTTCAGATTCTCTCGTACATACTCGCCACATTTATGTATTTGAATGGTAGCCAGATATGTGCAAAAGTATAAATACACATATGGACAAATATCTTTTATATTCATTTTGTTGGAACCTATTTTATTAGATATAAGAAGTGGTTTATGGAGCACTGTAGGAAAAAAAGTGTTATAGTATTATCAAGATTATTATTTTAAATATTATCGTTCGATCTTTTTTCATTATATATATTGTCTTTGTTTACTTCTTGATTTGTCACAGCTTTTATATTGGACAAATTGTTACGTGCGTGCGTGCACGTGGTTAGTCGTTCACACCTGACAAAACAATGTATTTACTATTATGTAAGCAGTAAATACAGGTTGTGATTTGTTTATTTCCTATGTCTGTATGATCAAAATCTTTATATAAAGATAATTATTCGACAGAGAATTGACATTACAATCAATATCACGCATTGCAAGAGAACAGCGAGTTTTATTATGGCCCGTGCCGTGGAAGGTTGACTAAAATGATTTTGAATAAAAAGTGTTTTGCATAGGTGCAAGAAACAGTTGACAATGTGATATATATAAACCGGAAGTTGCATTTGAACGTTATCAGTTTTTCACTTTGTTTCCCAAATGCGGTTTGATTGTGGCTTCATTACACTTACACAGACTTTTTACTGATTGTATGGGTTTATGTTTTTGTTTGATGTAAAATGACAAAGACGTCAAAGTTGATTGACACTGTGTGCTATACTGCAACTTGCAATCAGCAAAACAGACCCCATGGTGAGAATGCATGTCACTCGAATAGTTACATTAAACTGGTGTTTTATCGGTTCATTGCCGGTGTGCAAATTTTATAATAATTGTAACTTGTGCCAGGTTAATGATCTTTATCTAATCCGCGGTATGAGATAAAAAAAAAAAGGAATATATGTCTAAATCAATACTAAAAACATGTAGTATTTTTGTTAAAAATATTATTAGTATCATTTTTAGTATTATTTATTATTATTATTATTATTATTTCATTATTATCATTATTATGATTTAATATTAGTTTTATTATTATTATATTGTTATTATTATTATTATTATTATTATTATTATTATAAGTGCCGTCATTTCTTCCTTCGAGACCCTTGTCACAGCTTTAATATTGGATACGTTGTTACATGCTTATATGTTTATTTCCATCTTTCGCATGATCAAAAGCTTTTTTTTCAAGGTTCTTTAGTCAACATACAATCAGGACCTCAGATCACAAAATGACAAAAAGTCAGGTAGTAATTTACGTTTACTAGTGTTTATTTATTGTGTCTATCTAATATTTCGGCCTAATATACGTATATTTAATCTATATTACTTTATTTTAGCTTGATCTTATGAACATCATTATCGAGAGCATTCCCTTATTAGATCTGGTAATTGATGTTTTGAGGGGTCATCGGGTAGAGCCCGGTGTCGAACTCGCGACCTCTGATATCAGAAGCCAACACTCTATCCATTGTACTAAAGACCAACTTCGTATTCAGGAATACAATTAATATGGTACTATTGTTTGAGTAATTAAATGAGATGTACACGAGTATACTGTAATCCCTTTAATTGCAATATAACAGTTGTACGTTTTGTTTATTTCACACATACTTTTTTTTCTTATTTTGTATGATAATGAGTTTTATAATTATGCTTAAAATATTGTTCTGTATGTTCTAATTTTGATCAAAATAGCAAGAGAAATAGCGAATTCATATTATATAATTTCGGATTGTTATGTGTACAATAACTGTATAAAATTATTCATATTTTGTATTCGCCGTCAATTTTATAATAGGTATGTTAAACACACTATATTGATTCAATTTACTCTCTATTTAAAGCAGAACTGTTATCAATTCATTTAATTGAAATGTGTTTTATTTATTTGAGTAACCAGCGATGGTTATCAGTCAAATCGGTCCCAGTCAAAACGGCCTCATATACCTTAGTTAGAACAGCGCCAACATATGTGGCAAAAAGTTATGTTAACGAATCTGCTGAACACTTTAAGATATATTTATAGTATTCTGGTAGGGGATTTGACATATTGGTGTTATATTGATAAAATATCAGTTAATAATTATATTTGAATCTAAATTGTAATATTATCAGTCAACCGATACATAATATTTTTGAATGAGTTTGCTTTTTTTGTAGTCTCGGTTAAAAAAAATAATCTTGTCAACTATCGCATTAATTGTAATTGATTGCAAATCATTTGCTATTCTAGGATTCTAGTATTCTGATATCAAGTGGGTATTAATTTTGATACATATTCACTTCATATTTTTTCTCGTTTATTCTGATTATGCGAATTAAAATTAACGGTATGTTTCAATTTACTTCAAAAATAAAGGACGATTATACAAAAAATGTAAAGGATGTTACACAATGATTTACTTGTAAGTTAGCACTGTCATTAGCTACCTAGGTAACCTAGGTAACGATAATATGATGCCATCCTTCCATAAACCCTGGGTTATAAAACCTGAGGTGGTGTATGTTACTTGGGATACATACACTATGTGCACACAAGTGGCAGGGTATTTCATACTCCAACATCTAAATAATGTATTAGGGATATGATCGGTTTTATGTCACACCGTGACGTATGTAAATGTTGCATGACGTACAAACAATGTGTTATACATCATTTGTACAAAGACATGGAGTGAAATTCCAGTAAGTTTCTAAATACATGTATAGATCTATAGTGACATGATATGTTTGGGCTTGAAAAGTCCGATGACTTATTTAAAGTGTGTCCATAAAATGCGACTAAAAACTATGCTAAAACACTAGCAATATGCTTATTTAAAAGCGTTTCAAATCAATAAAATAATTAAAATAAAATATTTCACAAAGATTATCTATCATTTTAGTGTATCTAATTATACAAGCACAGATGCAAAAACAAATGCACAGATGCTACCAAAACCACAAATTCTTTTTTGAACCTGGCATGAGTTTTAATTGTTTAAACTTTTCAAGAAGTGCATTATATATGACTTTACTATTGAAGTAAACTGTTGTCGAAGACATTGTTGACTATGAGAACATAAAATTCAATTTACTTTTCCGTTGTTCTAAAAGAGTGAACATCTGACCACTTCGTGAAGTTTTCCATCATATATGATATTATATTTTATGGACACGATTAATTTCTAATTATTTTACCCTCTTTAAAAAGGTTTAGAGAAAATCCATTAAATAAAATGCTTAAAGAGATTGAAACCATGCAGTTAATTTTCACAGCCGGGTAGTTATTCAATATATTTTATATTATGATATGAATATGTGTTAATTGATTTAATTGTTTATATAATTCCGATTAATTACAGCATATGACTGATTTAATTTGATTTGAATAGAATATTGTAGACTGGCTAAAAAAGGAAACAGTTATTTGTGTTTGACTTGGCGAAGAGGCGTTACTTAGATCGTATAGAAAGCTTAACATCTAACTTTACTTATATCACTTATATATTTTACAGAGTTTGTATTTGCCTACTGGCTTATATTCTGATCACATACATGCTATATATGTCAGTCAACAAATCCGGTGCACTAATCCACATGTACATGACAGAAATCAGCGATGAATATAACATACACGATGCTGAGACAAAAGAAAAAGAAGATAAAACCCTCATACCACGGATAATACATCAGGTATGGAACGATGCTATAATACCTACTGAATTCGTGTAAAATATCAAGGGACTAGTGAGTCACAATGGACCGCCAAAATGGAAGTACTATTTTTGGACGCTGGAGACTGCTCGAACACTTATCAAAGATCGATATCCGGAGCTGCTTAAAATATTTGACAGTTATCCAGGTATGTTTTGTTTATTAAACAACCATTCTATGTTCCTTTTTATAAAACAGATTACTACAGCATGTGTTCATATCAATTATGTGAACAGATTATATATATAGTAAGGTCATTAAAGTTTAATAACGAGGCATCATACAGTACCCTTTTTGAACTAACTAGTAGCAACACACATACACATACTATTGTCATAGTTCATACTTTCATGGATATGTATAGTATCCGTAATCACATCTTATGTGCTAACACTATTATATCCATGTGTGTTGTGTTCTGTGTTGTGTTAACACAACTGTGTTGTGTTAACACAAAAATCTTGTTTTTATATATTTACTTAGTTTTTAACCTCATTTGACAACCAATGGAATCGCTTTAATTTTCAAAATTGAGTCGCTCTTATTTGTTAAAACAGCATACAAAATAATCGAATTATTAAGGTCGTTCTTAATTATTAAGAAGTTCGTTATCATTGCACACGCGTGAATGACGTTACACAGACTCTGCCCTTAATTCAATGCTGAACGAGTCATGCACCAATTACAAAGCCGCGCGAGCTATGATTAGAACCGGCCTTAGCAAACATCAAACTTTCAAACATCAATCATCTCAGCTTTAATCGTAGCTCTCGCCCAGAGTCAGTCAAATGACGTCAAACTGTCAGTCAAATTAAGTTTAACACTAACGCAGCCTGCGGTCGCTCACTTTTGGGTTTCTTAATTGTTATTTTTTTTTCTCTTTAACGAACACTAACTACTACGAAGTATACATGATATTTTTATTCATAAAAACGAAAAGTGTCAATATCTACCAACGCTCTGAACCAAAATGACCAAGGGCCGACAACTCACTTAGGTAGAATATAACTATACACAAAATAAAATTTACAATTTTTACATGAAATAAAATTATGATTATACAATTATACAATATATATTGATCAATAAAAAATTCCGATTTAATAATGAATAAATTTTGATATCACTGTTCACTTAAATCAGCTTTTGTCTAATTGATGTCGCGATACAAACTGCTACTCATTAATATGTTACTGATGCCTCGATACAAACTGCTACTCACTAATATTTTACTGATGTCGCGATACAAACTGCTATTCACCAATATATCACTGATATCGCGATACACACTGCTCCTTACTACTATATTACTGATTGTTGCGATGCAAACTGCTCTGCAACGTTAATGATTTAAGTAAGGTTTATACTTATTAAACACTACCCCCGAGTCCGGACGCGTAGGTATATCTCCAATCGTCCCTTCCGGCGATGGATGCATCCACACGGTTTACTTCCCGTGTACTGTGTAGTACTGAGCTAATAATGCCGATTCCAATCTGACGTCAGGAATGCCAAGTCGTCCATATGACGATTATGTTGGTTGCGTGTCCTATGACGGTACTATCACCGTTGCACATACGTCTATTAAACGACTACAAATATATATATATATCAATTCAGATTGACTAGTTACTTAATATGTAATAATATAACTTTTATCACTTACCATCTTACTATTTCATGGTGGTTTCATTTAAATAGCAAAACAGTACATTCATTCATTTCTTACCATCTATCACATTTCATGGTGCATGAAGTTTTATCTGTATATTATAACAGTGCATTCATTTCTTAGCATCGTCTATTTAATCTGGTGGTAGCATATTTATATCTCTACATATTTCCACGTTATACAATATATATATTGGATAAGT
>CM055907.1:45060311-45107811 GCA_029582155.1 Panopea generosa
GGCAACTTAAGCGTGATCAACTCAGGTAAATTATAAATATAAAAATAAATAAAGATACCCATGGAAGGATGGATTCTAATTTCTTCTTACACTAGTAAAACTGGATACGCCGTATTTACTTTAAATATGTTAAAACAGATGTTAAACCCCAATAATAAAACAAATTCGTCAATAGCTCTACAAAATCCTAAGTTGTAGTTTATAATAAATCTCTTCATAAACTAAGATTTTTGTATTCCCGTATCTAGTGAATGTTAATTTTGATAAAAAAGTTCACTTAATTTATTTTTAGATATATTTACATAATGCACATAGGACATTAAAATGTATATGCATACAGACCGTTAAATTTTGAAATTTTAGTATCAGAAAAGGATTAATTGTAGTTTTTGGGATGAACTTTCCTATTACGATTTAAAGAATGTTTGCCTTTACAGTAATTTGTGATAATATAGATAGTTTTAATATCATCCTACACTTACTAAAGTCCTTTTATTTAAATGTATGTGTGGCAGGTTAAACAATTGTATTCATTTTTATTAATTAACAGTTCCAGTGAAAATAGTTGTTTAAAACTGTATAAACATGGACATAACATTTGTAATTAACACACTGATATAAATTGTCATGTTTTCTATTAACGCGAGAGCGTTAACAATAAAATATGGCCCCAAGATATGTTCATAGCATGTGGTATATCATTTAAATCCCAGTATCCCTTTAAGTCACACAATTAGACATGTTTTATGACCTGTTGTATGCTATATATTTTTGGTAATTTTATAACTTCTTATTTGAATAAATTTGGTATAAATAATTTGTTTATGTCGGAGGGTTTCATTTTCGGGGTAAATTTAGTTATTTTGCAAAGTACATATCTACTGGAACGATACATATTGTTGTATAGGGTTAGCGTCACCATGAACAAAAACATTCATATCGCGATGGTGTCTTTTTTAGATTACTTAAGACACTTTCTAAGCGCTGCCACACATGACATGAAACCCTTTCAGTCTCACTATACTGACACCGGGCCGACCAGACCTAGAACTATTTTATAATTGCTGATCGCCAAGCGAGGTAGCCTTTAATACATTTATTAAAGTCTTTAGTATGACGTGGTCGGGGATCGAACCCACGACTTTTCGCATTGAAGGCGGACTCTCTATTACTACTTGACCACCGCTCCGACCATATATTATCGAACTTTTTGGAGTACGGACAATATTGCCCCAAGGAAATCTTTAATCAGACTTGCCTTTATTATATTTAATACTGTGACTATAACATATTATTCCTTAGTTGTACTGATAATGATTGATTGAATATTTAGCGTCATTTTTTATGCGATCGAGGGATAACAGACGATCAGTTAACCTAACCACTGTTTCCTGGGATTAACCAGTAATCGAGCACACCCCATCTCCGCAAGTAACTGATAACTTTCCCACTTGAATCAGTGGTGAGAGTCGAATGATAATGAGACACCATGTCGTATATCAATCATCATGGAAACTGTTTCCGGGCGGGGATTCGAGCTCACAACCCCTGGATTATTAGTCAGACGCGTAACCGACTGAGCTAATCGGGCCCGGATTGTACTGATAAATATAACAAACAAAAAAAATAACAAAAAAAACAACATTGTTGTACTGATACATATTACAATTTTTTAAAGCTTCTATTTATATTACTTCTATTAATAAGATTTTATCTCTCTTGTTCTTTTTACACTTTTAAAAAAAATCATTACCTATTCGACTGATGCTTCGACACCTTACGGCAATGATCGTATCCTTCAAATTAAGACTGATGGTCTTTGTCGTTTTTATGACCCCACCCGCAGAGATTACTGGGTCATTGATAACATTGTTACAGACCCTTAACCGCTCAAGTACCCCAATTGCACGCAAACGGAGTGCACTTTTAGCGTAAACGGAGCGCGAACGTAGAGGCCGCGAGTTTGACCCACGCTCTAACACAATATAGTAACATATCGAATAAGGGATTGCACTGGAGAATGATATTCATAAGCTCCGAGCTTACTTTACAATCAAGCTAAATTAAATTAATGAAAAATAAATGTATGAATGCCAAAACAACACGACAGGCCGAAATAACACGACAGGCACAGGAGTAAAAAAACTAGTAAACCCAAATTTCTAGGTGACTTTTTGTCATTTGTGATTTGATTTGGGGATTTTATATTGACTTAAGAACATTAGAAAAGGAACAGATTTTGATCATGCGGATGGTTTAAATAAACAAAAAAGAACATGTATTCACTGCCTATAAAATAGTAAATATATTGATTTCCTACAAAATCTATACGCCTATCCACGTGCACGGAAGCAAGTAACAATTTATTCAATATAAAAGCTGTGAGAAGGGGCAACACGAAAAAAAAACAACAACAACAATAATAATTATAATAGTAATAATAATAACGATAATAGTAATAAATATAAAGAAGAAGAAATACTAAGATAATAATAATAATAATAATAATAATTATAATAATAATAATAATAATAGCAATAAAATAATTACAATAATAATAGAAATGACAATTATAATAAAAATAAAAAGTTAAAAAAGTAATAGTAATAATAACAGCAAAATTCTACGATCATTTTAATAATAATAATGGAAAATAATAACAGTTGTAATAATAATAATAATAATAATAATAATAATAATAATAATAATAATAATAACAATATTAATTATAAATAGTACTAACAATGATGATAATAATAATACTATGAAAAAAACTGCATTTTTTATTTAGTATTGATTTTGACTATATATTTCTTATTCAATCACATATCGTGGGTTAAATAAAGATTCATACATCTGGCACATATTATAATCAAAATACACGCACGAACGTATCCAATATAAAAGCTGTGACAAATCAAGAAGTCAATATGTATATATCAAAATAACAGATCCAATGATAGTAATATTAAAATATAAATAAAACTAATAATAATAATACAAATAAAATACTACATTTTCATAAGTTTTAAAATTGTAGAATAGTTTTTATCTTGTGAAATTAACAGTTCTGATTTTTAGTTTTATCCGTTTTTTTTATCAAAAGATATGCTGACATTCATCTCCTGCAGATTTGGAATGTAATTGACTTGTTTATTTAACCCACGGGACTATGCCAGATAATTAACGGACAAAAACTGCAAACTGTCAAATATGTTCGTAATTTATAATAAATGCATTTGTTACGTAAAATAAAACAACTAAATCGTAAGTATAAAGCCCATGCATGCACGTTGATTTATTTTTGTTTTAAATTTATTTATTTTACATCAAAAGTCAAGATCCAGAATGTCAGCTGGGGTAAATTAACAGCCCTAGATTCACATCCATTAATACGTGTATTTCACACTTTCTACCATTCACTCAGTACTGGTTATATTTTATAACGTGGGACTTTCGCATTGTAAATTTAATGATTAATATCATGGGTTTACATACTAAAGTATCGCTCTGAAACCTCGAATAACCAATATCTTAAATGAATCTCTTTGATTTGTTGTTAGTTGGCCGCCAGTTTTTCTTATATCTTTTCTGTTCAATCACATACTGCGGGTTTAATTAAGATCCATCCATCTGGCACTAATTACAATCAAAATGAAAGCATCCGCAGGGATCTTCCGTCGTCAAAAGACCGGTAAGTCACCACTTTAGCGTATAATTTAATCGACGCTCTCACTGGTATGTGGAATAACGTAATTAAAACCACGGGTGTCTATATTGCTGCGCGTCATATAAGTAGCGGTTCAGTGGATATATTATCAAACCAATTTAATATAGTTTGTATTTTAAATAATATATTAAAATATTTATCTTATAATATCAGAATATCTTTTTTTAAGTTTAGTGAAGCCGCATTTAGTCTACTAATACTACCATCATCACTACCACCACAACTATTACTACTACAACTACTACTACTACTACTACTACTACCACTACAACTACTACTAAAACTATTATTATTACTACTACTGCTACTGCTACAACCACAGCCACCACCACTACCACTACTATTAAAACTACTATTATAAGTACTTCTGATACTACCACAACCACTACTATTACAACAACTACTACTACTACTACTACCACTAAAACTGCACTACTAATATCACCCAACCAAAACTACTACTACTACTATTACTACAACTAATACCACTAATGCTAGTACTACAACTTATACCACAACAACTACTACTTCTACGACTACTACTACTACTACTATCATCAATACCATTACCACCACTACTACTACTTATAATACTACCACCACCACTACTACTACTACTACTACCGAAATCACTATTACTACTACAACCACCACCACCACTACTTCTACTACTTCTACTACTACTACTACTACTACTGCTGCTACTGCCGTTGCTGCTGCTGCTGCTTTTGCTACTACTACTACTACTTCTACTACTACTACTACTACTACCACTACTGATATAACTACTATTACTACTACAACTACTACTTCTACCACCACTCTTGATACTACTACTACTACTACTACTTCTACAACTACCACCACTAGCACAACCAACACCACCACTACAACTAATACTACTACTACAACTACCACCACTACTACTTCTACCACCACTACTACTACCACTTCTACTAGTACTACTGTTACCACCACCACCACCACCACCACCACCACCACTACTACTACTACTACCACACTACTACTACTACTACTACTACTACTACTACTACTAAAACTACTTGTACCACCACCACTACTGATATTACTGCTATTACTACTACTACTACCACTACTTCTACTACTACCACCACTACTGATACTACTCCAATTGCTACTATTACTACCACAACTACTGATACTACTACTGATACTACTTCTACCACCGCTACTACTACTTCTAATACTACCATATCACCACCGTCATTACTACTTCTACTACTACTACTAGTACTACTACTAGTACTACTTCTACTACTACTACTACTACTTCTACCACCGCTACTACTACTTCTAATACTACCATATCACCACCGTCATTACTACTTCTACTACTACTACTAGTACTACTACTAGTACTACTTCTACTACTACTACTACTACTTCTACTACTACTACTACTACTACTACTACTTTTATTGCGGGCCGCCTAAAGGCGGGCCGCATTATTTAATACGGGGTTAAAAAGTTCCTCTGGGGGATTTGGCAGACTGCTTTTCATTGGTTCACATTTTATACTGAAAGTACATGATATTGAAGACTGAAATAAAATAAGATCAGACACAGTCTATTTTTTTGCTAGACTGCTTTAATACTTATTACGAAGGTAGTTTCGTACCTTTTTGTATGTAAAATTTTAGACGCAGTCTTTTTTTTTTTTTTTTTCGTACACTAACCAGTTCGTACCCCTTAGGCGATTTTTAAAACCTTCGATTCTTCAGTATTTCCTAATAATTTATTTCCGGATTAGTTTTACATGTTGTAAATACTTTATTTCAACAATTTATCAGCATTTCATCTTTGTTCTAAATTTCCTCGTAGTATACTTCTGTATGGATGCGTGTGTGCGTGCATGCGTGCATGCGTGCGTGCGTGAAAATTGAGGATAATTAAGTAAATAACTGTGGGAATCGTTATATCTCTTAAAGTGTGGTTTTAGGCCAGCTGTGATACAGTATCACAGTTCTCTTGTTATTACTACTACTACTACCACCACTACTTGTACTACTGCTACCATCACCACCGTCACTATTACAACTACCACTACTATTATTACTTCTACCACCACCACCACCACCACCACCACCGCCCCTCCTACTACTTCTTCTACTACTACTACTGCTACTACTACCATCACAACCGTCACTACTACTACTACTACACCTACTACTGCTACCACTTCTACTACTACTACCACAATCACCACCATCGCTAATACTTCTACTATAACCACTACCTACACCACCATTACTACTACAACTTACACCACCAATGCTACTACTACTACGACGACGACTACTACTACTACTACTACTACTACCACCACCACCACCACCACCACCACCACCACCACCACCACTACTACTACTACTACTACCATTGTTACTTCAAAAATTTGTACTACTACTTCTATTACCGCTACCACTACCACTACCACTACTACTACTACTTCTACTACTACTACTACTACTACTACTACTACTACTACTACTTCTACTATTACTACTACTACTACTACTACTACTACTACTACTACTATACTACTACTGCTACTACTACTACTACTACTACTACTACTACTACTACTACGACTTCTACTAATGTTGCAGCTGCTGTTGACGTTACTGCTGCTATTGTTAGTTCTGCCACTGTGTACACTACACGCACGCACAAAAATAAATGCTTCTGTTGTGAATGCTACTGTCATTGCTTCTTTTAGTTTTAATGCACTTGTATGCACGCACATGCATTCACGCGGATGCTGCATATAGAAACGTTCAAACGCACGTACGCTTTACTCACACACTGACGGACACACAAACGCAATTACACAACCACCAACACTGCACTCACATACAAGCGCATACCAACATTCACTCACACACATACACACGCTCCTACTCTACTCGTACACAAAATAATTGATCTATAAATAGAATATTCCAATTGGACCCTTAACATTCCCACTGGAAACTTGTGTTTTCAATTTGAATAGGACCGCTTGGAAATCGTTATTTCCCATTAGAAACTAATGCCAGTTGGAATATAAGAATTCCAATTTGACAGAGTGTTTTTTATTACTTTAATTCCATTTATCTCAGTATTTTACGAAGTTATTTTGAATTTACTTAATAATTGTTATAATTATCCAAAAGTATTAAGTTTATAACATTAAATTTCATAATAAAAAAAAGTTTTTTGAAAGTTTTTCCAGAAATTCACTGTGTTGTGTTCTGTATATAAACGCCACATATAGCATACATGAACGAATAAATCATGCATATAAACGGCCAAAATATCATGCAAGAATGAATATATGATGTTTATCAACGCCACAAATATCACACATGAATGAAAAAATAGAGTATAGAAATGTCCATGATATCATACATGAATAAAAAATTAATGTAAATAAACGCCCCAGATATCATACATGAATAAATAAATAATGTATATAAACGTCCTAAGTATCAGAAATGAATAAATAAAGAGCGTATATAAACGCAAAATATATCATACATGAATGAATAAATAGTGTATATAAACACCCAGATATCATACATGAATGAATAAATAGCGTATATACACGCCCCATATATCATACATGAATGAATAAATAATGTATATAAACACCCAGATAGCATACATGAATTAATAATTCGTGTACATAAACGCTCCAGATAGCCTACATGAATGAATAAATAGTGTATATAAACGCACCATTTATCAATATGAATGAGTAAATAATGTATATAAACACCTAGATATAATACATGAATTAATAATTTGTGTATATAAACGCCCTAGATAGCCTACATGAGTAAATAAAAAGCGAATATAAACGCCCCATATATCATAACGAATGAATAAATAGTGTATATAAACGCCCAAGATATTATACATGAATGAATAAATAAATAATGTACATAAACGCCCCAGATATCATACATGAATGCATAAATAATGTATATAAACACCCCAGATATCATACATGAATGAATAAATAATGTAAATAAACGTCCCAGATATCATACATGAATGGATGTATAGTGTATATAAACGCCCTAGATATCATACATGAATGAATAAATAATGTATATAAACACCCAGATATCATTCATGAATTAACAATACGTGTATATAAACGCCCCAGATAGCCTATATGAATAAATAAAAGCGAATATAAACGCCCCATATATCATACATGAATGAATAAATAATGTATATAAACACCCCAGATATCATACATGAATGAATAAATAATGTAAATAAACGTCCCAGATATCATACATGAATTAATAAATAGCGTATATAAACGCCCCAGATATCATACATGAATTAAAAATTCGTGTATATAAACGCCCCAGGTAACCTACATGTATGAATAAACAATGTATATAAACTCCCCAGACATCCTACATGAATGAATAAATATTGTATATAAAAGCCCAAGATACCATACATGAATGAATACATAATGTATATAAACACCTAGATATCATACAGGATTTAATAATTCGTGTATATAAACACCAAGATATCATATATGAATGAAAAAACAATGTATAAAAACACCCATGATATCATACATGAATGAATAAATAGTGTATATAAACGCCCAAGATACCATATACAATGAATAAATAGTGTATATAAACGCCCAAGATATCATACATGAATGTATAGATAATGTATATAAACGCCATGATATCATACACGAATTAATAATTCGTGTATATAAACGCCCCATATAGCCTACATGAATGAATAAATAATGTATATAAATGCCCCAGATATCATACATGAATGAGCAAATAGCGTATATAAACGCCCCAGATATCATACATGAATAAATAAATAGCGTATAAAAACGCCCAAGATATCATATATAAATGAACAAATAGCATATATTAAGGCCCCAGACATCATACATAAATGAATAGATAAAATATATAAACGCCCTAGATATTATACATTAATTAATAAATAGTGTATATAAATGCCCAGATATCATACATGCATTAATAAATAGTGTATATAAACTACCCAGATAGCATACATGAATGAATAAATAGTGTATGTCAACGCCCAAGTCATCATACATGAATAAATAAAAAGTGTATATTAACGCCCCAGATATCATACATGAATAAATGAATAGTGTATATATCATTTATGAATCCGAAAACACCAGTATCTTTTACACAAGAACATTTTAAGATATACTGTTTTTAACTGAAATGGGTTCAAATCCACGACCATTATATATATTGTTTAACTATATCAAATAGATAATGGGTTTTTGTATTAAATTAATAGTTTTAATTTATATAAGAACATATAAACTCCGATAAGAACATTAACATATGAATCAAATCGAGGTATATTTTAATTAAAGCAATGCTTGAACATAGCCAGGCAATCGTATGGCGTGGTGTAATTGTTATTTTTATAACACAGTCGCATCAAGATGTTTAAAACTACTGTGAAATCATTAATTTTCGTTGGGTACAAATTTTCGTGGATTTCATGGCGAGCCTAGACAACGAAATCAAATACCCACGAACTTAGTTTACGCTATGTAATGTTGTCAACATATAAATTACCTCTGTGTTCATATGCCTACGTGCATCGCATTGTGGTAAACAATCCGTCCTTTATTTTATATATTTTCTTTCGTCATATCGCATCACTATTGACATTGATACTTTTGTAAACAGTGTTAGATTTTTTATACTCATATGATCTTTTAACTCTAGTCCATCCGCTAAAAGACGTGTGTGTGTGTGTACAGGGAGGTGTGTTGTAATTTACCCCACTGCGCGTGTATACTTCAGTCAAATATCAGAGGTACTAAAAATAGACCGTCAACTTGTAACTAATTGCTATTGAGTTGGAACAGTTTCAAACAATGTGACGTATACACCTACGGTAAACATTGTAAAAAAGTGTAAAACATTGTAAAGGGACAGTATGCGCGCGTACAAAGAAAACTAAAACACAAGTTCATATTGTTTCTCTTTATGATCATTTTTAATAAAACAAACAAATCTCTTAAAAGTCGTAGCACATTCATTTACTGTTCATTATCACAGTCACGTGATTTGGCACGTACTGTTGTTATTTACTGCAGGCCTGACTTCTGAAACCCTTTCTGGATTAGATCTCGTACTTCTCCTTTCCTCTCCTCTGGTTTACATAACAATTAGTTCAATATCGTACTTGTATATTAGGGTACTAACTGGCATGTGTCAACTCTCATTGGCACAGCGGGGTGCGATAAACCCTGACGAGCGATGTGTGCATTACAGCAGAAGTAAATTACTGGAACGCACTATGAGATACCGAAAGTGTAAATTCATTTTTTTTATTTTTTTTTTAAATTTGGTTTCAACGAATTTAAGACCCCACGAATATGTCTTTGAAGTGGAAACCACGAAATTTAATCCCCACGAAAATAAATGATTTCACAGTATTCTATGTAAAAATGGAGATTCCGCTCCTGTGTAGACGATGAAAAAAAAATTCTTTAGAAAATTAAATATTGGCGTACCTCAAGAACCCGTGAAATGTCTGTTTAGCCTGTTTCGCTGACACGCTGCCTTTTACGAACATAAATTATTTGTTTTGGTACTTTAAGGCGAAGCAAATATCATATGGGGAATTCAAGGAAAAATCCTTAGGTTTCTATTATCGACAATAATAATAGTTGTGCTATTGCGTGTTGTATTGTTCTCAGTCTACGGGCACTTATTCATGGTAGGCAACCTTTACTCTTTATCTTCCTCATTTCAATGGATACACAGGGTTTATTTAAGTGTAAATGATAACCACAAATTGTATGGATATCTTATTTAGGATATGCTTCTATTATGTTTAAAATAAATTTTAAACGTTTACCTGTGAAATATTTATTGGACGTTTTACAACGATCCACAATTAACTAACCAGGGTTAACAATCTTTTGACAGTTATAAATGTGATAATGTCCTATAGGAAACAAATATAGTAATGTTATTTGATATATACTCGAATATGTATAATGATTTTGCCGCAATAATCCGTTCATCAAAGGCTGTGATAGCTACCTGTGAAATATTTATTGGACGTTTTACAACGATCCACAATTAACTAACCAGGGTTAACAATCTTTTGACAGTTATAAATGTGATAATGTCCTATAGGAAACAAATATAGTAATGTTATTTGATATATACTCGAATATGTATAATGATTTTGCCGCAATAATCCGTTCATCAAAGGCTGTGATAGCTAAGCCGCCCTGATACAGTTGACTTGGCACGCAGAAAAACTAACATGCATACGATGAAAGATATCTGCATAATTTAGAGGGACACTCAGAATGTTCGATAACTTTGCACTTAACAATATTTTATATGTATATTTTATGTATATATATTGACATCTTTTCAAGAAACATCGAAATATGCCCATCCGAAAATTCGGCTAGAAAAAGCACTTTTCATAATATTGTCTGATAAAATTATTTACAAGTGGCATCACGGGCTAGTTATGAAAACGTTAACTAAGAAAATCACAAACAATATAAATAATGTTTTGCAAGCAAAGCAAACCTTTCCATTCTACTGTTCTGCTAGCGCAATGTCTTGTATTCATTCTGCTATCGCGATGGTAGAGTGTTCTTTATCATTATTTAACTAATCTGCCATTCAACGATGTCGACAGGTGAACCATTTTTAGTCTTAAATTCGCTAAAAAAAACTACTCTGACATCATCCTCCACTAATAAATCCTGATAAAAGCGATATTGTTATGTGAAGGAAATGGCGTGAAACATCACTATAAAAGATAAATAGTCATAACTGATATTGAAAGTGTTTGGGATTTAACTTTCTGTACGTATTTCATTGAGAATGTGCGGGAAAACAAGTACAATATATACTTTTTTATATAATTATATATATATATATAACATGCCATAGAGACACAGGTAGGGTATGTTTAATGTTAGTATTACCAATAGGAATAGTGGTTAAACTGCATTCAAATATATATATATACCCAGAACTAGTATCGAGAGTGTTTATTGAATGCTCCTCGTAATGCAAACCGCCTGTGTCAATATCATTTAAAGTGTGCGGGTAATGTGTTAAACATGGACATATCAAGGAGAAGCAGGTATGTTTTGTTTAAAACTTATGTTAATGATAGGAATAATGATACACAATATTTTTAACATTCGGTAATCATTAGTTTACCATTTGTAGTTATTGTACATCCTTTGAACCACTTATCAATATCTTATTTCTAGTAATATAAACTTAATATAGTAAGTGGCGTTCCTATCGGATTTTTGACAATTTGCGTAATTGATCTATAATGTGTAAAATTGATCTATGAAGTCTCCGCTTTCATTGAAGCTTTGTTTTTATTACTATAGTACCGCAGTTTCTCTTTAACAGCACCTCCATGTGGTACTTATTTTTTGCACGATGTTCGCTGTTTTACCTTTGTAAAATAACCAATATTAATTTAAAATTGCTTTAATAGCATTATCAAATTATCAATTTTATTTCCTGTGATAATATTATAACTGCCATGCAGATAAAATACAATTAATGCTACGTTTACACCTAAACTTAACACCGATGTTGATATACAGCCGGGGGAGGGAGGGGGAAGGGGGGAGTAGAATTTGAATATTCACTGCTGTATGTGCGAAAAGTTCTGGTACAAGTTCTTGAATATCACATATTAAACTTAAATAAACAAAGCTAAACGAAAGCTGATACTTCATGTTATATGCGTACAGATTTTTGATAATTTTCGCCAGCTGTTGAAACATCCGAAAAGAACGCCGGGAACTAACTTAAGTCATAAACTAATATCCTTAAACGTTGTATTATGTTTTATCGTTTAAAAAACTAATCAGAATATACTAAACGTACACAAATCAGAGGGGATCCGATATTTCTTTCTCGTACTGTTATTCTTCTGTATCTATACCATTTAAAGAGCGCGGGACTGTGTGAAACGTGGACATGTCAAAGAGAAGCAGGTAGGCAATGTTTAAAACTTATGTTAATCATCGGAATAATGATACATGGTATTATGATATATGCATACATAATATCGTATGTGTCGATAGAACAACGATGTGCGGTTAAACATGAACATATCAAGGAGAAGCAGGAACCTTATGTAATGATACATTAAACAAATCTAATTATCGGTAATCAATGTTTTATCATTTGTATTACTTGTTTTTAAACAATTTCTGAATACCTTATGTCAATTAATGCTTAAGTCATATTTATGTACTAGTCTATTTAAACGTTGTATTATGTCTTATATATTTTTTAAAAAAAGCATCAAACTACACAAGGCATACAAAAGACCAGAGAGATGTGAACAGATATTTCTTTAAAGAAATAAGTTAAACTATTTTTAACTCTTATTTAATGTTTCTAAAATGTCATCTATGGACAGTTTTGAAAAGAAATAAAATTAAAGCAGTCATATCATATTAACTGCGATCAAAGTTCATTCAAAACTGTGTCTGGTCACAAAGGAATTTCAATATTTTTTTTACTGAATCATATATCTGAAAATGATATATGTACTGTACATGATGTGACAAATGTGAAATTTATGATGATGACTATTTTTTGCTATGTTGTATAATTATTGACGGGGCAAAGATTGATACAAACACACGACACTTACTACGGCGGAAAAAATCATCGTTTAAAGGGCAACAACACAACATAATTATTTGTCGAGCGGATATACACATGTCGTGTTTACATTCATTATGAAGGTGATCCTGTAAGTAAATGGGTACATGTACCATTTTCCTCAGTTATGTAAAAATCAGTGTCTTACATTCGCGAGTATTTATTAAACTCTTTGGCAGAATGGATATAATGCTCTGCAAAGCCTTGCATAATATATTTTGCTAACCTTAATAAGCTCTCATATAAAATCCCCTATATATCCTCTCTCTCTCTCTCTCTCTCTCTCTCTCTCTATCTATCTCTCTCTCTCTCTCTCTCTCTCTATATATATATATATATATATATATACCTAGTATGATATCAATACCTATACCTAGTATGATATCAATACCGAGTCATCGTTCGGCGTTTTCCGTATAGCTCGGCTCTAGTGCGTAAAATGCCGAAGTACTATCTGACTTACCAGAATTAATCGGATGACTGTCGCATACATATATTCGTAATTCCCAACCCCACCCACCCCGATTTTTTATAGAGGTGATCTGAAAAATAAATGATAAATCTACCAATTTCCTAAGACATGGGATATTTTTTTTTTTCATTCGTGCCTATTTATTACTCAGTAAGTACAGTTCTTCAATGAAACTTCACATGTATGTTCATTACCATTACAGGGACTCCATGGCAGATAGAAAACAGTGTTCTTACTTTTTATGCCTCCCACTTTTAATAACACAGCAGTTGTATTTGTTAAGACAGTGGATAAGCAGTAACAGTAACAATAGTAGTAAAAGAGCATCATGAGTAACATCTATCACTGCTGCAAAAACTGCTTTACTACAACTGCTAATAGTGGTGATACTATCTAGCTGTTGTTAGCGACCCTCTATGTTAGACTCCTCCAGTTACTGTTACAGTCCCTATATGTTTAATATTCTATATCTGTTGTTACAGTCCCTTCATGTTTAATTTTATACATATGTTGTCACATTCCCTATATGCTTGATATTCTACATATGTTGTTATACAGTCCCTACATGGTTAATTATGTATATATATTGTCACATACGCTATATGGTTAATATCCTATATCTGTTGTTACAGTCCCTTCATGTTTAATCTTATATATAATTATGTTGTAGCAGTCACTATATGTAACAACATATGCAGTCCCTACATGTTTAATTATATATACATGTTCTCTAGCTGTTGTTATACAGCCGTTACATGTTTAATTATATAAATATGTTGTCACAGTCCCTATTTGGTATATATTTTAAAGCTGTTGTTATAAAGTCCCTACATGTCTTATTACATACCTATATATATATATCATGTCACAGCCCCTATATGTTTAATATTCTCTATCTGTTGTTATACAGACCCTATATGTTTAATTTTATATATATCTAGTCACAGCCCTTATATATATGTTGCCATAGTTCCTATAGCTTGACAGTCTATATATGTGGTTCAACAGTCCCTACATGTTTATTTTAAAGATATGTTGTCACAGTCACTATATTCATGATATTTTATATATGTTGTTATACAGTTCCTACATGTTTTATTTTATATTATTTATTGTCACAGACCCATTTTTATGCAGTATTCTCTGGCTGTGAATGAAGTACCTTCATGAGTACACTGTTCTGGATGTTGTTAGTGCTCCTTTATCAGTAAATTGTTGACGCTATTGTTATAAGCCCAGTGTGTGTTAGAGCTTTTGCGTTTGAAATTTTCCCGAGCTGTTGTTAGAGCTCCTTTATGAATAATCTGCTGGAGCTGTTGTTGAAGCCACTATATGAATTATCTATTGGAGCTTTTGTTAGAAACATTATGAAAATGTACTATCATATAGCTGTTGGTGGAGTCCCTATATGAATAATCTGCAGGAGCTGTTGTTATATCCAGTATGAGTATGTACTATCACATACATTGTAGCTGTTGTTGGAGCCCCTCTATTAATAATCTGCTGGATCTGTTGTTAAAGCCAGTATGAATATGTACTATCATATAGCTGTTGTAGGAGCCTCTATATTGTAAGGTACCACCGACCGTAAACAGGAAATAAAAAGCTTACAACGCCGATTTAGATCTATCAACAACACGATTTATTTCTCGCACTTAGATCTAATAATTAATTCTGCTATCTGTCAGGTGGACACGCGCTACTTAAATTTACTTTATTTTGTAATAATGATCTACCTGCAAGATCTCTTAGATATGTAATTGAATTTATATAAAAACCCGGAGATAAAAAAACCCAACTCCCGGTGACCGGAGTTTTTTTGTTTATAACAACGGCTGGTTGCCCTCTTTGCTTACATGGAAAGTCTCCAAATGAGAGCCAAGCTCTTATTTATAACCTCTTGGAAATGTCCACCTGACCTAATACGACCAATGGCTGAGGACTCGGAGAGGTCCGGCAGCTGGGATAACCAATCAGAACAGGCACGGTTCACCGACAACCAATCGCTATCGAGACCGGTGAACCGTCTGAGTGAGAGCACCTGCTCACCGGACCTGTCAAAAGTCAGCAGCCCTTGATACACAACTAAAGTAAACATGTAACGTAAGTTAAAATACACAATATTGCATTTAGTATAAACTTTCAGCAATTTGATCATAACAAGAATATATTATAGGTTTATGAATAAAGGTCTCGCTTTCATGAAAGTTACCATAAAGTGAGACCGGTTCAGACGATCACCGTGACCTCTAATCCACATGTTGTTTATCAAATCTCTTTATATAAATATGTAATCTGTCTAAAATATTTATATAAATAACCATAAGATTTACACAGCAATACTCATCAACTGGTATGACAATAGACAATTATATAGGAATAACATAACTCAGTTATCGATACTTTTAACAACATCAACAACAACAACAAATATGGCGGACAACTGTCAAACGGAGAGTTTTACTCCTCAAATATATTAAATAAACTGTTTAATAGTGACCTTCAGTATAATAAGAAGTGGTCTAAATATTCATTAGCTGAGTGTATAAATATTGACTTTAATTCATTATTGTAAGTTATTTTGTTAAATTAGTTATGGTTCTTACAATATGAATAATCTGCTGGAGCTGTTGATAGACGTAGTATAATAGGATTGAAAATAACCTTTTTTTGCCACATTTTTGGGGCAAATACCGCATTTTGTGGGAAAACCGAATACGAAGAAAATCGATACTTACCGCAAGCGAACGAACGTGAATTTAGTAGTAGCTATCACAATCGATCGCGTACGGAAACTGCCGAGCGAGTATCGGCTTTTATTTTACCTCGTTAAATGGGTTTGAAGGTAAAAGAAGGAAATAGCTAGTTTTATTTGTTTACATTACATATATAGACTAACATCTATAATGATATCGCCTATCCACGACGATGAACAAACGTATTAGGTTTTATTTATCTACGACAAAAATGGTGTCAGGGTAATGCAAAAAAAAAGGTAGATAGGTTTGAAGGTAAAAATATATATATTTATACTACAGGTAGATAGGTTATTTATTTGGTACTATTGTACAAGACATAATTCGTTTTTACTTAACGCTATTAAATGCGCGACCGAGCTCTGATTAAATCAGTAATTTTATACGCATGGAGGAATTTTAGAAAGCTTATTCGTATTTGTGTGAACTTTACAATGGAGGAAATACGTATACTTTTAAGTAACAAGCTGCATCAGCTTAACTTAAAGCAGGAGCATTTAACGAGAGAGCTTGAGAAAATAAAGGAATCGAGCGAGGCAATTGTACAGATTTTACCTCAACTTCAAGAACGTGATGAGTCTGGAGGTTCAATAAAACATAGAGATTTTAAAGACTAAGATTGGGATGAGGAATTAAATTTTAAACAAACTGGATAAATATGTTGCTTTATATGTGTTGAACGCAACAAAAACATGAGAATATCGTTTATCTACCAAAGTGAAGTAATTAAAAAAAATGTTGTCTACAAAATGAATCAATTTGTAAAGTATTAAATATTGATGATGAAAATGGACATCCTTTTTAACAGTGAAAGTGAGATAAGATGTGATTGTACACATTCTATGTCTATGTAAAAACTTCGTGGTAGCTCGCAGTATATGTAATACTCATGTCTTTCAAATTTAACTCTTGCGTGCCTCCTCAAATCTAATTAAGGATTTGTTTTTTATTCCTCATATAAATGAATTAACTTTACACTTCTAATGCATAGACTTTAGAGTCAAGGAGTCAACAAAAAGTGGTTGAAGATTTACAAAACATAACACATTATTTTAAACTTATTTGATAACATTAAATATCGTTACTAAAGCGAAATGTATGCAACCAACAAAATAAAATGTGATGTGCACATTCTATGCCCATATAAAAAGTTCGCGGTAACTCGGAGTATGCTAGTATGAAACACTCATGTCTTTTAAATTTAACTCTTGTGTGCCTCCTCAAACCTCACCGAGGATTTAGTTTAACTCCTTATTTAAATGAGTTAACTCCTACCTGGTCATGCCAATACTATATATATATATATATATATATAAGGAATTAATTAAAAGTTTAAAAGTGAACAAACCATTCAGTAGTTTGCTGTCGCCGAGGATGTTCGCCTGTGATCTTTGTAAAAAGGAATATAAACGTAAAGATAATATGCTTCGGAACAAGAAAAAAATACACGGAGACGATAGTTCCGAGGAAGAGCTGGAGAAAGAAGAACTTACCGACGAATCTAATACCGACGTTTCAGATAAGGAATCAGACTCGGATGAAAAGGAAGAAACAATGGACCCTTGGTACGACATGGTTGATTATGCATTAAAATCGCTTCAGCCCGAATTCGACAAAGTAGCATCAGATTTTGTGAACGACGATGAACTGAATGAACAGCAAGCAAGAAAAAAAGGCATTCAACTAACTTTTGCCGAAATACAGAAAGCTTCTTATCGATAAATATTTATTCAGGGTTTTATAGTTCGATTCGATGAGAAACGATACCATGCATACTGCTATCAAACGGATAGCCAGACGACTGAAAGAAGAAGACGATTTCGAGAGTGAAGAGTGCTGGAAGTACGCAACTAAGAAACGGAAATATCTCTTTGACAAAGTGCTTAAGGAGTATAATCCGCCTGACATTACCACCAATCGCTAAATTCGGATATAAACATGATGATATTTTCTGTAGGAAAACATAATATTTTTATGTTATGTTGTTTGTAATTAGTAGTTATAGCACGAGTTCTCTGAGATTATTTGCATATACATATAAAACGTTCAACTACATCTAATAGATTTTATGATAATTTAATAAAAAAAATAATAGCAATACTGTGTATCGTATTATAGTTTATTCATAAGGTAAATTTGGTATCAGCTTTCAAAACACGACACTGTTCAATCAATATGTGTTATATCTAAATAAAGAGTAAAAACTTCAGCACATGTTAGTTGAAATGAAAATCCCTGTTGTTTATACAGTGTTCTATCAATCCTCTCTCTCTCTCTCTCTCTCTCTCTCTCTCTCTCTCTCTCTTTTTTTCTCTCTCTCATTCGCTCAGTTGACTTTTCCTCTTTCTCTTTTAATACTTCTATAGTAAGAAAATAAGAATATAGTATATTAAAGTGACATGCACATCATACATTACAATTCCATACATTACTTATAAACACAACTTAAACAAAACTTGTTACGCTAGACTCTCTGTGGAACAGAGTAGCGCATCAATTAAAAGGAATATAACATCAAGTTTGAATGAAATGATAGTTAGCTTTGTGTAACAATATTATAGGGTTGCTATCACACGGTGGGTTCATATCGTTATTAAACAAGCAGTATTATTTAAAAAATGAGTTAGTTAAGAAGCGTATGTTATTTACATTTAGAGGAATCGATAATGGTATTACAACCACTTATTGAAGAATGAATTTATCCAAATATAATGGTTTCATTCCTTTCTCCCTATCTCAGTTGTCTATTTGTCTTTTGATCTGTCTTGCCAGAACTTAACTTGTACATGTATTGGTCTCTACAAATGAAACTTTCATACAAATATAATGTTACCCTGACACCATAGGTATACATGACACCTTTAAACAATTATAAGAACACAAATTCAAGTTTTAGAATTACAAACACATGAATAATATCAAGTTGATATAAATTGCTTGCTTAGAGTTGCATGCAATATTATAGTGTTGCAATCGCATGGTGGAATCAAATCGTTATAAAATTTATCGGTATTATTTTAAATTGTGTTAGTCAGGAAGGACGTGTTACGCTACGACTATATCGACAGAAGTATAACACTAACCTATCTTAGAATGAAATACACAACTACCTAATGTAATGGTTTGTTTCCGCCCTGGATTACTAAAACACGTTATGTTGTTTGTGTGTACGAATATTAACGAAACCAAAGTCATATGAAATATCTAACCCATCTGTTTGCTTTTCCGTTGTTTGTCCGTCCATCTCTCTCTCTCTCTCTCTCTCTCTCTCTCTCTCTCTCTCTCTATCTATCTATCTATCTCACGTTCCGGTAATAGTACTTAATTTTTCAATGCGTTGATCATTAGAAATGTTTTCATTTTCGCGTTATATCTCACCCCATTGTCCGTCCCCTTTGTCCGTCCATCTATGTCTGTATGTATGTCTGTCAATCTATGCATCTATTTATCTACCCGTCCGTCCATCTGTCCGTCCATCCACCTATCCGTCTATCTATATATCTATATATCTTGTTACTATTTAATTTGTAAATGGGTTGATCTCTTATGAATAGGTACTCCATGTACTTCTCCGAAATCTCTATAATTTCTGACATTCGAAGTCGGTCATGTTTATAGCTTTCCTACTTAACCTGTTATGCGTCAGTTTTCAGCAAACATGGTAGGAATTGATATTCGTAAACAGACCACCTAGATTTTCCAAGGTTTTATTTAAACTGAAAAATGGACGTAACGAGAAATACAGTTTTTATTCATGTCTGTATCATAAAATGACTTACTAACTTGTATCGGAAGCATTAATTTTATATACAACGTAAATACTGTTTGTAAATATTGTCATTTGTGCAGGAAATTGAAATACAGGTGCGCGATATTCGTAATTTTCAGAAGTGATCGAATTAAGTATATGATCGAAAACAGTTTACGTCACCATGTAAGCAACTAAGTGAACTGAAAATTTGCATTATAAACCATATGGTGATCCTATGGCATCTTATGGAAAATTAAACTTCTCACTTGTAATACAACACGACGGGCCCGATTAGCTCAGTTAGTAGAGCGTCTGACTATCAATCCAGGGGTCGTGAGTTCGAATCCACGCCTGACAACAGTCTCCTTGATGATTGATGTACAGCATTTTGTCACATTATCATTCGTCTCCCATCGTTGATTCAAGTGGGAAAGTTATCAGTTACTTGCGGAAATTGGGTGTGCTCGAGTACTGGTTAACTTTTCAGGATCCCAGGAGACAGTGGTTAGGTTAACTGGTCGTCTGATACCCCTAAATGGCATATACATGATGCTAAATATTAAATCAATCAATCAATCATTGTAATACAACCAAATCCCAGTTGTAATGACTCAACACTGCTTCAGATCTAAATCTAACTAAAATCACACCAGAAATGGGTGAGCAATGGGAACTTTCTGTTTTCCCAGATAACTCCAATGTCACAGCCACTTTATACTTTACACTGTCACAATAAATTGTACTCCATTTATTTGAACAATCTTATAGGGATAATTGAGGCTTAAAACGACCAAATTTGGTAGTCGGTTCTTGAGAAGAATAGTCTTTAAAGCCCATATTAAATTGTTATGATTAATAAATGCTGCAGATACCAATCAGAATAAAACATTGCTCAAATACATGTGAAAATAAAAATTGACTGTTTCACAAAATCATTTTGATGTAAAAACCAAAGTCCCCATTTTGGATCTCAATGTATCCTAGCTGTTCAATATGTGAAATAAAATATACCGAATAAGAACATTTTTAAAAAATCACAATAGTATCCTATTTGAATCTTGTAGTTCTGTGAAACATTTTAAAAGACAAAATCTAAACTGACACGACCAGATAATGCTCCTTATCTCATAATGATTAAATCATTCCAAAAATAAATAAGAAACAAGACAATTTTCTGTTTAGCTATAGAAATTAAAGCCTCCTTACGGGTTCCAATAGCCCTGTTATTTGAACACACTTGAATTGCCTAGTGACAGGGATCAATGCTTTTAAATATAAACTCATTGGCTCGTTTGTTCTTAAGTAAATACAAATCTTAACACTTTTGCTGGACTTTTATGGATAATCAAGCCTCTTACCTTCTCACCACAGAGTTGCACCCCTCCACTGTAACATGATTCTTGCGCTTAAAAAGTCCTATGTAATTTGGTTTGAAGTATACAGTTGTTGTCATTTCTTGTTACAGATGAATAGATCAAAAACTGTCATAGCATATACTGCAATTAGACATCAATTGTGTTAAAAAGTTACTTTAATAGGATTTGAACAGATGCATGTATCTAAAAACATCTTAGTGTGTCACTGCATCGTCTTTTAGAAAAAAACACAAGCTGGTCAACCTACTAGTTGTTGTATATTTATATGTGAGGATACATTCCTGCTATAAAATCAACTCTTTAAAAATAGTTCTATGTGGAATATTATTTTTACCGGAGAATTCCAATACCTTTTTTATATAGAACAAAGAACAAAATTAAACTTTGTTGTGAAACCTGAAACGGACAAAGTCACATTCTTTACAGTTGAATAATACACAAGAAACTAAATGCAATATCAAAAGCATGAACAGCATGAGAGAAGGCTCGCTATTTAAACAAATTAATACATCATGTTATAAGCCTCTTTGAATCACAACAAACATGACTTACTTTTAACTACTTATTGATCTACAAATAAATTGGATATAGGCATGTTGAATTCTCATACAGCTTTCAATTAACTGAATATAATGAATAACAAATAATAAAGAATGCAAATCACACCGAAATGGAACGTTTGATTTCTAAAACTCAATTTGATTCAAAAACACGAAACGATGACAGGTTACATTTTTTTGTCGTGTTGGTGTGTTGCCGTGCAAAGATATTAAAACACGACAGATAACATTACTTGCCGTGTTGGTTAGTTGCTGGGACGAAAAACGAAAACACGACAGGTAACGTGATTTTTCGTGTCTATGTGTTGGAGGGCGAAGACACGAATTCAAATTCACGACAAATAACGTTATTTGTCGTGTTGGTTAGTTGTCAGGATGAAAAAAAGCCACGAAAATACACGAAAACACGAAAAGTCATGTTATTTGTCCTGTTGGTGTGTAGCCGATTTGAATACACGAAAACACGACAAATTATGTCCTGTTGGTGTGTAGCCGGGATGAAAACACGAAAACACGACAAATACGTTATTTGTTCTGTTAGTGTGTAGCCGGGTTGAAGTCACGAAAACACGACAAATTACGTTTTTTTCCTTGTTGGTGTGTAGCCCGGTTGAAGACACAAAAACACGACAAATTACGTTATTCTTTCTGTTGGTGTGTGGCTGGGTTGAAGACACGAAAACACGACAAATTACGTTATTTTTTCTGTTGGTGTGAGGCCGGGTTGAAGACACGAAAACACGACAAATTACATTATTTGTCCTGTTGGTGTAAAGCCGGGCTGAAGACACGAAAACACAATAGGTAAAGTTATGAGGCATTTTTAGACAGTATATAAATATTAACTTCAATATTCAGTTTACTTATATCAATTATTAATTTTCAGATTCTTCATTTTCCTTCTGGCGTCTATTCTGATTACATATATGCTATATATGTATGCTAACAAAGCAGGTGCGCTAATCCATATGTACACGACAGAAATCAGGGACAAATATAACATTCACGTTGGTAAGACAAATGAAAAAGAAGATAAAACCCTCATGCCACGGATAATACATCAGGTATGGAACGATGCTATAATACCTACTGAATTCGTGGAAAATGTCAAGGGACTAGTGGGTCACAATGGACCGCCAAAATGGAAGTACTATTTTTGGACGATGGAGACTGCTCGAAAACTTATCAAAGAACGATACCCGGAGCTGCTTAAAATATTTGACAGTTATTCAGGTACGTTGTGTTTATTAAACACCCATAACTTGTCATTATTGTTGGTTTACCTGCTATGTTCCTTTTATCAGACATTTGTTTGAATCTATTTGTTCATTTCAACAGATTGTATCTATAGTACCATTCTTAAAGCTTAATACCCAAGCATTATACAGTACCCTACTGGAACTAACTAGTGTCCTACTCTTCCTTGTCATCGGACGATTACCTCTACGTTTAAATGGGAGAGCAACGAATTATTCAAACGATGCTTTAGGCTAGTAACTAATATCCATACACAATACACATACTGTTGTCATATTTCATGCTTTCATTGATACATGTATGTGTTCTTTATTACATCATATGTGTTAAAACTATAACGTTTAATGTATCCATGTGTGTTATGCATTGCGTTGTGGTAACACAAAATGTGTTATTTAACGAAGTAAAACTGATATATTTATTTATAAAAACAAAAAGTGTCAAAATCTACAAACACTCATCGTTTTTGCCATATTTATATTTTCTTCACTATCACTGTGTCGTATGTTTCGTCTTATGATGGTAAGGGAAGGGTGGGGTTGTGTACAACCTTAAACTCCTAACTGGCGTCGTTCCGGGACAGTGACCCATATAGTCACTCTTTATCTATATATGTATTGTAGCTATCATAACATATTTACTCATCTCTCATTATAATTGTGGTCATGCTGCTTAACGTTGTCTCACTACACAGTTAATGTACATCTCTTTTTTCCATGGTAACATGAGTCTTACGCTTAAAAAGTAGTCCTATGTAAATTGCATTTGAAATATTTTCAAATTGGTTTAGAATGGTTGTGGTTTCTTGCAGCAAATGAGTAGAGCAAAAGCTGTCATAGTAAATACTGCAATAAGACATCACTGGTTTTAAAAAGTGACTTTTATAGGATTTTAACATGCATTTATGAGCATTTGAGGACTTCTTTTTTGAAAAAAAAATCTCTGTCACTTCATCCTCTTAAAAAAAAACAATCTGTTCAACTTACCAGTTATTGTGCATTTGTGTGTGTGGAAAGAAACATTCCTGTAATGATTTCCTTACCATGGAAATCCTAGACATTATTTTATATAGAACTAAGAATAATTTTCAACTGTGTAGTGAGACCTATATTGGCTGTGTCATAATAGGTATGCTAAGTCTCCTGTATGTTATATATTTTCAATATTGAATTAACTGTCTTATTTTTCATTGCAAAATTTAATATTATCATATCACACTATCTCATTTAAATCTTATTACAATATGTCCTGCCAAATTTAACATTATCTTATCACAATATCTCCTGTCAATTTTCTTTACATCATCATATCTCATTTAATTTACCATATTATCACAATATCTCCTGTCAAATCTATCCTTATCTTATGACTATATGTTCTGCCAAATTTAACATTTTATCACAATATCTCCTGTCAAATTTAACCTTAACTTATCACTATATATTCTGCCAACTTTAATATTTTATCACGATATTTCCTGTCAAATTTAACATTATCTTATCACTTTAATTATGTTCTGCCAAATTTAACATTATCCTATCACGATATCTCCAGTTGAACATATGGTTTATTGTACGAAGTATGTCTCAAAAGTAAAAGGACCTACATGTACATACGTCCTATGTCGTAGATATAACGCAATAGCTGCAAAGACATTTTTGCGTGTGATTCACACCAAGTGCTTTGATAACACTTATTTTATTTTTTAATACATATATAACTTCAAATTATTTATATTTTTTATTATGTTACCTATACTTGATGGTAATGTCTTGCCAATCGTAGTTTACGCGTTAAAGTTTAAATTTTGTAATATATACTTGTGCAAACTCTTTTATATTCTGAAATAAATCGTGCTTTTTTGATATATTGGTCTGACGTGTCCATCCAGTATTGCGTTTACTCTAATACGCGTCCATCCCATCCCAGCATGTATCTTTGCAATCGTAAATACCCGGCCAATTCCGCAATCCGTCTCTATTAGGATAATCAACGAGATGATCCCAAATGAGTCGCCATATATAAGTTATATGCCAGGTGGTTACCATAAAAACATAGGAGAATATATATTTAAGAATGTTGGTTTGGACGTTTACACATTTACATGTTTATATGAATGTGATATGCTCAATTGAAGTTGTATTAACATTATTATTGTTGCAGTCTAGTGAAACGCGTCAATGGTGTGTTTTTTATCAGAAAGTTGTTGACGTGTTATTTTTTTTTACTTTTGGCTCATTTTCTTACTAAGAAAATCAGGAGGTAGCATTGAAAAACTCACAACATTTCTACTTCTGAAAGTAGTGTTGAAAGTATTTCGTGAATCCCCGCACGATTGGTTGATTGATTGGTTGATTGATTGATTGATTGATTGATTGATTGAATAGTCAGCATTAATATTTTGAAGGTTAACAGACGATCAGATATTATCCTAACAAGCGTTTCATATGATCCTGTAAGGTTAACCAGTTCTCGAGCATATTCCATATCCGCAAGTAAATGATAATTTTACCACTTGAATCAGCGGTTAGAGACGAAAGATAATGAAACGCAATGTCGTATATCAATCATCACGCGGAGAAAATTACCGGGCGTGGGTTAGAGTTAATAACCCATGGGTTGATAGTCAGACGAGTTAGCGACTGAGCTAATCGGGGCCGGTAAACTGCACACAAACTAAAACAGTTCTTTCCATACGATCAAAGTAAAATAGAACTTACGAAATGTATATTTCCAAAGTTATGTTGTTTTCGTAAACATAAACAAATAAAAAGTCGGTGTAATATAGCCGTTGATGTTAAAACACGAATATGTAAGAATAAAATATAATTCTCAGTGTGTTTTGTGAAATATTAATATTCATATTATCCATTATTATAATGCTGCTATAATAGAATTATATAATAAAATGATATCTTAATAACCCCATTTTTATAACAAAATCAACGAAATTAAACAATTGACGTCATTATCATTCTTAAAATTAAACAGCATTAAAACAAAAAAAACAACAATAATCCTTGATCGTGATCATTTTCATTTTAAACAGGATAATGAAGTCAAAGAGATAATTTCATTTTCTCAAAGAATTTGGCTAAAATTAATACATTAGAATCATTATAACCATTGATTTCTGCTATGTTCACGTTGATTAATGCATGTCGCATTTAATACTATTTTAGGCGGATTACATCGAGCAGATCTTATACGGTATGTGTTTCTTCATGAATTCGGTGGTGCGTATTTTGACCTGGATACAGTAAGTGTGAAGCCACTGGAGCCATTCATGAAGCAGCATTCTTGTGCATTCGTCAACGAACCAGCAGAGCATTATGCCATAGCCTACGGTATGGACATGCTAGTTACAAACTCCGCCATGTTTTGCAGACCTCGTCACCCATTCCTGCGATATATAATTGACACATTAATCAAAAATAGCGGATGCATGTCCACAGACAGATCACAAGCTCAACAGTGTACAGGTCCAACCGCAATCACTCGCATATACAAGACCTATATCAAGACTTCGAATGAGAAATTGGATATTGTTGACAGTGAACTTTTTCAGGATAAATATGATGCAAAGTCATTATCAAAACATGTTACAACAAAATGTAAAAACATTGCTAACTTAAACAATATTGTAAAGAACGCGTGCCAAATATACTTAGCACGCGGCGGCGATGCACGAAACATAAGTACGCATGCGTATACATATCATACGTGGTATCATGTAAACCCTAAGACTCACAAAAATATTTCATTCAAGAAAGAAAACAACATATCGTATATTGTACCACATGTAACGATGCATACGTAAATGCATTAAATGTATATGAATTAAGCTCTATTGAAAGTAAATATTTCAACAATATAAACTTTGCAAAAATGACCTTTACATTTTATTAACGAATGTGTTGATTAAATGTAATAGTTTTTTTTTCAAAGACTATATGCGGAAGGAATTCCAGCTTGAATTTATTTATAATTATAATACAATTTATATAATATATATATATATCCCTAGGAAATAGGACGTTAAACGATTACGATATAATTAATCGAATTTGTATAACCCTTAGAAAAATATTTTATTTCGTAAACAACAGCACCATTGATTAAAACGTCTAAAATCTGCAACATTTAAACGCATTACATTTAAATATATTCTAATATGAGCACATTTGGCATAATGATTTTTATAAGTCTATCTGTTTCAAAAATAGCATATTAATATAACAAAATGTTGTTTGAAATGGCAATTGGATCAAATAAAGTACTTGAATGGTCAATAACATAAGTATGAACTGTTATAACATTAGTCATGTTGTTTAAGCTAAGAATATCCCGATATTTACTATTAAGCTAGATTCTATCACACACATAGGGCATCTGCCAAAAGCTGTATTGAATAACACATGCAGGGGCTGCAATATCAGCTTACTTCTATTACACATGTAGGAGCTGTAAAAAGCTATCTATTATCGCCTCTATAAGCAGCTAAATTTCATTACACACATAGAAGCTGTAACAACAGCTAGCTTCTGTTACACACATAGGACACCTACAAACATATAGAATATATTACACACATAGGGACTGTAATATCAGACAGCTTCTGTTACACACATAGGACCATTACAACAGATAAACTATATCACACACGTAGGGGCTCTAACAACAGCTATCTTTTATTACACACATAAGACCTCTACACACAGATTAAATCTATTACACTCATAGGGGCTGTAATTACAGCTAGCTTCTATTATCCACATAGGACATCTACAAACAGATAAAATATATTACACACATAGGGACTGTAACAACAGCTAACTTCTATTACACACATAGGACATCTACAAACATATATAATCCATTACACACATAGAAGCTGTAATAACACCTGGCTTTTATTACACGCATAGGACATCTACAAACAGATAGAATATATAACACACATAGGGGCTGTAATAACAGCTAGTTTCTATTACATAGTTTACATAGAACATCTACAAACAGATATAATGTATTACATAGAAGCCGTAACAATAGGTAGCTTCTATTACACAAATAGGACTTCTGCAAACAGATATAGGCTATGAAACACATCGGGGCTGTAATAACAACTAGATTATATTACACATAGGGGCTGTAATAACAGCTAGATTATTACACACGCAGTACAAATAGCTTTCTCTAAAACATACATATGGGCTGCCACAACAGCAAGCTTATATTACCCAAATAGGGCTTCTATCAACATATATAACACACATAGGGGTTGTACCAACAGCTAGATGGTGTGACACACACTGGGGCTGTAAGAACTGCCAACTTCTTATGCACACATTGGACCTCTACCGTATTCTAGCTTCTAATACACACATAAGGGCTGTAATAACAAATGCTAGCTTATATCACACACATATGAGCTATAATAACAGCTAGCTTTATAACTAACATAGGGTCTCTACTAATAGCTAACATCTAATACTAACACAGGTGCTGAAACAACGACTAGCTTCTATTACACACATATGGGCTGTAACAACGGCTAGCTTCTATTACACACACATGTGCTGTAACAACAGCTAGCTTTTATAATACACATAGGTGCTGTAATAACAGCTAGCATATATTACCAACAGTTAGCATCTATTACACACACAGGCGGTGTAACAACATCAAACTTCTAGCACACATGTAGTCGCTGTGATCACAACTAGCTTCTGTTACATCGTCGCATATAGGTGCGTAACAACAGCTAGCTTCTATTATACACATAGGGCCCTTATTTACAGATAGCATATATTACTCACAAAGGCGTTGTATCAACAGCTAGCTACTATTACACACATTGGCCCCCTATCTACAGTTAGCATCTATTACACACCAGGGGCTATAACAACAGCTAGCTTCTATTACACACACAGGGGCTGTAACAAAAGCTATTAGATGGAATTATTATACAGTATTACAAAGGGTTAGGTACGTTTTGGGTCAAATTTGGCCCAATTATAAAAACAGCTATACAGATAAAAAATATAACATCTAACAACATAATAATGTATTGATTATTAATATATGTTCAATACTTATCATTTTATCATCCTCTGAAAGACAGTTACCTTATGATGTGAAAACGCCATTTCTGACGTCGCCACACGTCCATATTAAAAATCGATTGTATTTCCTAAATTATTGTTGAAGACCGCGGCGTGGTCTCGTGGTAGAGAGTCCGCCTCGCATGCGGAAGGTCGTGGGTTCGATCCCCGGCCGGGTCATACCAAAGACTTTAAAAATGGTACTAGAAGTTTCCTCGCTTGACGCTCAGCATTTAGAGGAGTCTGGTCGTCCCGGTGTCAGTATAATGTGACTGGGTGGGGTATCATACCATGTGTCTGCGGCATGATACTCCAGTGTGACAGCGCTCAGAATACTGTCTCAAGAAGACTCCGTCGCGATATAACTGAAACATTGTTGAAAGCGACGCTAAACACTATACAACTACAACAACATAAATTATTGTTGAAGCTTTTTTTTTACTAATTGTCGTGACAAATTATATGGCTAACATAAATAGTGTATCGATTCATTTCTATCAAAATTAGTTTTGATAAAAATAGTTAATCCAACCGGTTTACAAAGATGAAACATTTTATCTACGGTATCCCCTGAAAAAGAGCAATCGCCCGATAAATTATTCATGTTAGAACATGGTCTACCCTACTAACCAAACTTGCATTGCTAATACGCTGACGTCTTACTGAATCATGCATCCAAAACAAAAGCATGATATTAAATTACATATTTGCGGCACCCGACTCTCTTTAATCAGCTGGTATGATGACTGTGAACTATAAATATATGTTATAAATATCACACAATACAATACGTTGGATAATGCATCAAACATATCATGTTTATATCATAAGCAATACAAGACTTATATAATAATGAAAACACTGTCTGTCCTATCCTGGCTCTGCATATTACAACCCATTGCGATAACTAAGGTTAATCGATGTCCTACTTACTACGCTGATGTAGATTTCAAAAAAATGAATTTTGGTCTTCTATATCTAGAGAATAGTTTAGCTAATATAAATAGTAAAACGGAATGTATAAACCCATACACAGATCTCATACTGTAATCATTAAGTATCAAAACGTATATGCTGCGTTATGCCTTTTTATTAAATAAGGTAAAGAAAACGACAAAGTGAGTGAATAAAGCATAATAGATATTTCAAATAATGCAACTTTTGTACCAGAGCATTCCCACGACCTATGATCAACATAAAAATGGAAGATTATGTTACCAAGTTAGTGACTCTCACGTCACACACTGAATGATGACTATTTCTAATATATATATATATATATATATATCTACTATAACGAGCATATATATACAGCCGCCAAACATACACAAATGCGTATTGATAATCAAGCCAGCCAGTCAGTCAGTCAGTGACGATGAAAAATGCGATCCTCATATATACAAAGCAATCTTCATGTATACGCATTTCATTCATATTTTATTTTGGAATATACCTACTTATAGATAGAGAATAATCATCAACAAAATCATTTTAAAAGATATTTGAAATTACACAAGTATAATCAAATAAGACATTTTGTGTTTTGAATTTCAATCAAATAAACTAGATTGTATTTAACGTCATTTAAAATCTGACACAATATGACACACATACGTTATCAATGTTTTTGCTGTCGGCTGGTCTTCTCTCATTGATACGTTACAAATTATTTTCGCATGTTTCCAATGTACTTTTTACGTCATGTGAGGCGTCATCGGGAATGACGTCAGTAACGATAATTTCAAATTTTCAATAGAAACATGTTCCATTAAAAGTTGCATTGACCAACGATTTATCTTCTCAAAAAACAAAAAACAGGCGAAATATGACATTTCTATATATTCCAAAAGTTACAGAATTTGATTTTAAGAAGTTTATATTTGATATACCGGTGTCACTGTTAGAATTATTACGCACTGTAAAAAGTACATTAATGGTTCATAGTCTTGTACATAAAAGCGACGAACAACTTGTTCATTTACTGTTATTGTTTTTTTTTTTTTGCGACGGTTTTATTTAGCGCATTGATGCAAATAATGTATATGTTTGAGGGCCTCACGTAACATTGACTTGTTAGTATAAGTTCTCTCGTTGAAGAAAGTCTTTATCATTATTATAAGTATCATTTTTCATACTGAGAAAATTTAGTAATTTGTGTATATTCTAGACTAACATCAATAAAAAATAACACGTGTCGTCAATAAAGTCAAAGGAACGCAAGGGACAAGTGGAATAACTCAATTTCAGTTTTACTAAAAAATATAACCTCTTATATTGTACTTTGGTTAAACTTTGTTCGGCACGCTTTTATCTCAGTCATTTTGAGCTTACATCTTCATTAAAGGGTTCAAGGGGATAAATGAGAATATCCAATTTGATTTTTGGCAGAATCATGACTACTTTTATACTAGGTTCAAGCTTTATAATACGGTTTTTATCTTAGTAACTTCTTGAGAAACATGAATGAAAATTATATATATTTCTTAACTACCAATGAGACAAAAGGAATAGCTTGGTTTTGCAAGGGTGGACTAGTATGGTTTTGACTTCATTTTCAGTAGCTCTGTCATTAGAGACACAAGTGGAAAACTCTGCTTTGAGCAGCATTATTGTACAAATTTATTCTTAAAAAGATAATGTTAGTGCTTTATAAAGCTCATGTCTCATTCTCTGTCATCCAATAGGTATTATTTCTATTAAGCTGTCATTAGTCGAGTGATGACAACTCTTTTTATCTTAGTGTTTTCCTACTTACATTGTTATATTCCTCAATACTATCCCCAAACCCACCAAATTTCAATCCTGCATATTTTTTTCTTCAGTTATTGTTTAATCTTGATTTTATTTCAACTAACACATACGAACCACATCCAAAAGAAACTATGTATGTATATAGTTTTGCATTACAATAGTAATTGACATATCGTGCATTATAACGCGCTGTTTCAGTAAACACTTTAACGGGCAATTTTGCTTAATACGTGGTCCTTTACTATAATTTTAACAAATTTCTTTTTTTTTTTCAAAATAACTTTCTACTGTTAATCCGCCAAATTGTGTTATTTAATAATTAACTGTACTGATAAATAGTTTATAGATTCTGAAAAGCTCTTTAGCAAAATATGATCACATAACACATGTACTTCTCAAACCATAGAAAGATGAGAAGGTAAGGTGGGTGTCATTATACAATTGCCATAATAATTTCAAGACATACATATACGAAAAAGGAGAGTGGGTGTCAATATACAATGGTCAAAGTAAATTGATTCCTCTCCGCCAAATTGGTGTAAATTAATAGTTAGCTGTATTGACGAATATCTTGTGTAATCAGAAATGCTAGAGCAAAATATGATCGTAAATTATAACACTCTTATAATGTAATAACATCTCAAAACTTGCAGAGATGAGAAGTGGAGCTGGGCCATAGTAAATAGTAAAGTGAAATCCCTCCTGCAAAATTGATGTTATTTAATAGTCAGCTATATTATTATATATTTTATATTCACAAATGCTATAACAAAATATGTTTATATAATACTCTTATATATGTGTGTAATTTAATAACTTGAAGAAAAGGGGAGGGAATCAATATATAATGATCATAATAAATAAAAGAGTGAACCTATCAGCCAAATTAATAATATTTATCTGTACATATCGCACAGATTCACATATGTCAGAACAACATATGATCATATATCATTCTCATAATGTGATAATTATCAAAAGATGCAGAGATGAGAAGTGGAAGAGGGGTCAGTACACAATTACCATAGTATAGGGATCTCCCTCTCCCATTTGATGTTACTTGATAATAATTGTATTGACGAATATCTTGTCTTATCACAAATGCTAGATGGTTATATAACAATGATTTTATAATACATTTACTATGTGATAACTTTTCGAAACATGCAGATATCAAAAGGGGAGTGCGATATATACCAAATTGGCATAGTAAAATTGTTAAATATATTAATACATTGGTTAATATATTATAGATTCGCAACTGAAACAACATATTGTCACATCTCAGTAGTAACAGATTTACAAAGGGGATTGCATATATTAAAAGAGGATGGGTCAATTTACAATGGTCATAGTAAAGTGCGCCCCGCCCCCTCCCTATGTGATATTGAACTGAAATGAGAAATATCTTTACAATTATAAATGCTATAAAAGCATATGATCACATAACACATTTATATTGTGATACTATCTCAATACATGAAAAGATATGGGGAGTGGGGCTGGTTGGTCAATATACAATGAACATAATAATGTGACCCCTCCGTCAATTTGATTTTGTTTATGTTATAAACAAACTGCGTTACAAAATACAATGCGTATTTACAAATGCTAGAACATCATTTATAGTGTGATAATTTCTCAAAACATACTGATATAAGATGCGGAGGCGATCAATATACAAGTTTTCCTAATAGTTTAGACGTGTAACCATATATATTGGCAAGTAACACACACACGCTGGTAATCCAGTTTTTTCCCGTATGCAGTGTGCACAAAATAATGCTTATGTATTGTCGTATAACCTTTATTTACTTGAAAGTTATAAAATTAATAGTTATTAATATTGGCCAAAACTTGATTACGTCCCGCAACAAACTATTGCGCAATGTTTACATTGAACTCCGTAAACTTCCCGAACAAAGCTTCGAAAACAAGATCAAGAACGATTCTTCACGATGTTATCCGATGATTGATCTAAAACCCGAAAGCGGTTCTTTGAAATCAAAAACAAAAACGTGGCTTCGGAAACCCGATGTTTGTAATAAAGAGGTTATGCAATTAGACAGTTTAAACGCGTATATCTCTAAGTTATAAGTGTATCTTCATGCTGGGTGTGTGCATTTAGGACAGGGAACTGACGGTAATATGCAAATATAATCCCTTTAAGGTAGTGTTTGTCTTTAACATATGGTAAAGATTGTTTAAAAAGTGATAAGTATGATAAATTAGTTTACGAATGCGCCAAATGATCCCGGGTCAATTACATGGTGGTCAAACTACTGTACAACAACAGTATCGATCAAGTTCTTATCACTTAACAGATTCGTTGCAAATACAATACAGTTACAATTACGTTTAGTGAGTGACGGTTCAGGTCAATTCAATCACTAGCGCGTCTGCCTATCGATCCAGGGGCCGTAAGTTCAAGTCCCCGCCCGACCATAGTCTCTGTGAAGAGCACTACACAACATTGCGTCACATTATCATCCGCTGATGTTCAATTGGGAAAGTTATCAGTACTTGCAGAGATAAATGTGTGCCTGAGTACAGATTAATATTCCAGGATACCATGCAGGAGTGGTTAGGTTAACTGATGACGTGTTAGTGTTTGGTGGCCTTAAACTGATGTTAAACAGTCAAACAAACAAACTTAGTCAGAATATCAAATTAATGAGGATGCAAGTTTGTAAAACAAATATGTTTACCACTTACTGGCGTGACAACGCACGTTTTATATGACCCAAACGTTTGAAGATAAGAAAACTTCCTTATACAGTCAGTAATTGTTTTTCTGGAAGGTATCCAGCCCTGTAACTTACATGGCATTGGTGTTGGAGTAAATAAAGGTACCAGGTTTCGTTTTGTGAATTAGGCATTAATTATGGATATTCCGTTCAATAACTTTGTATTTTGTCTCTGTAGGGTTAAACTCTTTTATTATGTTATTCAAATACTAAATCGCAGCCCGTGATAAAGCCGCTGATTAACCAGTATCGGGTTATGCAAAAACAATGGCAAATGAAACGGAAATTGCCGACCAGCGTTTTAACTAATTTCACATAAATAAGATAAACTACAAGGACGGAATCAACCATTGTCTTCGAATGACACATTCCTCTTTGTGAAAAAACTTTCATTCATTTACGGAACAGAGACTTATAGGTGATGCATCTTTAAAGCACTGACATTTTAAAAACTGCAAGATGTCCATGTTAGTGCTCTCATTAAAAATGTTCTAAGAGACAATAAAATGCTCTACATGTATTCTAATGCATACCTTACTCATAGAAACGGGTAGTCATACAGGCATCGGGAAATTATCTTATTGCCAAAAAGATCAATAAATATAATTGAGACGGAATATCATTTCGCTTTCTAATGTAAATTTTATGAAAATTTACTTCAACTGTTTTCAATACCGAAACTCTTAGACATAGAAACCATGGCTGCGTTTCACAAAATAGCTTACGATAACATTCGACGTAAGTCAATTTGACAATTTCTCCGTTGTGTGTTCAAATTTTGATCGACTTTTAAAATGATTGTATTTTCAGAAAAAAGATAATGTTCTGCATGATTTGAGCCAATTTGGCTTCATTTGGATGAAAATTAAAAATATAATGAATAATTGTTGGTTTACGTTAGCGACAATTTTTGTCGTATTAATTTTTTTTTGTGAAACGCATTCCAGGACTTGTTTAACAAATTAATGACAAGTGCAAATACATTTCATTTACACAATGTTGCTAAGCTTATTTTTTTAGCGTTTGAGAAAAGATCAATCCTTTTACAGGAAGAGTAAAATGTGCATCTGTCATCTGTTGGCAATAAGTCATATGAAAATTCGGCAACCGTAACATACCAAGTTTGAATGGGCATACCAGACATCAACCCACACGTGTTACACGCATAATCTGCTCAGGGTCTATGATGCCTGTTGTCGCAAACTGATCTCGTATATAACCAAACAACATGCCTGTATGTTTTGCCACTGTTTGATATATGTAAATTTATGTCAATAACAAGGGTTATAAATCGTTTATATCATGCATATGTTATATATAATGTTGTATTGTGGGCCAGTGGCGTTATACTATGTGAATAAAATTGATATTGATAATTGGCATTCTGTGTACAGAATATTGCGACATTCAACGAAAACAAAATGCTATATAGGCGATGCTTCACAATGGACGAAATAAATTAAATTAAACTAATATACTTTATCTCGATCACGAAGTAATCTCTTATCTAAGATGAATCTCTCTAAGGTCAGTTTTCTGTGTAAAACCAGGATATACTGTACATTGCTTCTGAAAGGCCATCGGGTTGAGTCTTGTACAGGACTGACGACTTCTGTTGCGTGCAGTCAACGCATTTTATTCAAGCTGACGATAAATGTTTTGTCAGTTTTGATGCTCTTGGGTCAGTTTTCTGTGTAGAACAAGGATATACTGTACATTGTTTCTGAAAGGCCATCGAGTTGAGTCTTTGACAGGACAATGACTTCTGTCGTGTGCAGTTAAAGCATTTTATACAAGTTGACGATGAATATTATTTTGTCAATTTAGATGTTCTTGGGTCAGTTTTCTGTTTAGAACCAGAATATACTGAACATTGTTTCTGAAGCCATCGGGTTGAGTCTTGGACAGAAACCAACGACTTATGTTGTGTGCAGTCAACGCATTTTAATCAAGCTGACGATGAATGTTATTTTGTCAATTTGGATGTTCTTGGATCAGTTTTCTGTATAGAAACAGGATATACAGTACATTTTTTTCTGTTATTTTGTCAATTTGGATGTTCTAATTGTTTCGTTTGTATCGCCATGTGCCATTAAGATATCCCATTGAATGTGTGCTATCAGCAAGGACATTTACAAATAATTTCACACTTTGCTGCAGATGCGCCAATCAAAATGCTTCAATCAAAATATTTTCAATAAACACAGACAACTTGTATGATACATAATTGATTTACATAAGCGGTTGTCAGTAAAATAACAACATTATAATGGCGTTGATCACAAGTCATACCCAACAATTTGACAACTTATATTCGCTGGTAAAACTAGTGATTCTCGTTTTAAAGCGAGACCATATTATGATACCATACTATGTTTCATTGAGTCCTGAAAGGTTAACCAGTACTCGATCACACCCCGACTCCGCAAATAACCGATAACTTTCCCACTTGAATCAGAGGTGAGAGATGAATGATAATGAAACACAATGTATATCAATCATTTTAAATCAAAAACACGTTTTATTTAAAGTAACACATAATTCTAATTATTTTTATGTATTTGCCTGATAAGATTACATGTAATAGTTCAAATATTATCGTCGGTAAAATAAAATCCGTGCATACAACACTAAGCAGAAATATAACCTAAAATTAAGGATCAATATTTTCTTAATTTCATTAAGTTTAATATATTAAATAAAAACATCAATCAATTCATTGTCATTGAAACAATGAAACCAAGCTAAGTAAAATACCCTTCGTTATCAGTGTATCAAGGGTACTCTGCTGTTATAGGACCAATTAACTTATGACTTGAGGGTCGAGGTATTGATGGATACTGATAACAAGAGTACACATATACCGTCTTCCGTGGTCTAGTGGTTAAGGCGTCCGCTTCGGAAGCGGGAGGTCGAAGGTTCGAATCCCGATGGAAGCACTTGGATTTTTTCTAATGCGGCCGGTTGCTCACCCAGCAGCTAGTCAAAGTGAGGGGCACCGAATGTCTAACAGCCTGACGCCTGGCAATGATAGCCTTCGGGAAGTAACTGTGTCTCATAAAGGTGTCTCATAAGCCCGATGTGGCTGGCCCTTTCAATAGGGGTGACACCATAATAAACAAACTTGGACTTTATACTTTTATAACCATAATCAAACTATCACTTACGAACATGCACTAAAATGTGATAGAGTTTGTGAAAAACTGTAAAAAGTAACAAAATATTTTAAATCTATTTCATAAAAAGTTTGTATTCAGAAAGATAAGACATTTTGTGATTCTAATCGATTTGCGCAGAAATAAAATTTGTTGTTAATGTGTATATTTTGTTAATACAAAGTTTGTTTCTCTTTGTTACTCTGTCACACAATCATAATAAACAGGGATTTTTATCTCTATATTTATCTATGTAAATAGTAAATTAACAATATATGGCATAAGGAGTTAATAAAATCTTTATTTAGACATGAGAATAACACTGATAGGTATATCAACCAAGGAATTTTATATAAAACAGTCTATATAAAGCATTGATGTAAACATATGAACGTATAAAGTTCATTTTCCCAAGTAATTAGAAAGAAATCTTTTATAGGTCCTTGATTGTCCAAAATACCACTTATCATATAAAAAAGTATCCAAAAGCACATACAGAAAAGGAGAACTAATGACGAATACACTACTCTAGTATAAAAACGGGGCTATATATTAGTGTTTTATTATAGCTTATTTCAATCATAGAATCAGTGCCTTACATTTACAATGGAAACTCAATTCTTTTCAATATTATAAGATACGATTTATATCATAACAAATGTTCATATTTAAATATATTGTTTAGGCAATAAACCATTATATAGTATGTATGTACAATGTATCGCCAACACCTCGTGGATAATCGCCCCTAGGACATTTGCCACTTCCCTTTAATTCCCAAATATACAAATGTCAGCCAATCAGTAATTATCAGTCAGCATTTACTATCAATCAATCAATCAATTCTTTATTTCCCCATTTCTGAGATATATGTTACAAATAGTCAGTGTGAAACAAAACAAACAAAAATAAAGCTATTTGAATATTTGAACATATCAGGCAAAAGAATGGTACAATTGCAAGAATATAATGTAATAGGTACAGGTCATAGACATCACATAATTTTTTATATAACATTTATATAATTGTTGGTAATTTAAAATGGTTGTCTTATTCTAACATTATAGTTAAATATTTGAATAATTCATTACCTATTGATTGTAATAAAAGTGGTAAGAATTGGGTAAAAAACATCAAAAACCTACTGAAAGATTATGGATTTTCGTATATATTGTCAAGTACTGATGATTCAAATTTGTTAAACTTCCATATTATTTTAAAGAGAGAGTACTAGATAATTTTAAACAAAAATGGTTCAATGAAATCGAAAACAGTCTTTCACTTTGTACTTATAAAATGTTAAAAACTACTTTAGAATTTGAAATTATTTAGATATGCTTCCAAGAAAATTAAGAATTGCTATGTCAAGATTAAGATTATCTTCACATCAGTTGAAAGTTGAAACCGGTCGTAATGCACAGAACAGATTTGAATGTAACTTGCGTTATTGCACACTATGTAACTTATATACATATGCATATCATTTTGTGTTAATATGTCCTATTTATCAGGATATACCTAAACGCTTTATTAAATTATATTATTATATACGGCCAAATATAATAAAACTCATTGAATTAATGCAAAGTAAGAAGTATTAATCTTTGTTATATTTGTGTAAGTTTATTCATCAAGCTTTTAGTGTTCGCAATTCCTTGTACAATCAAAATACATAATACATACATCTATCTTTTTGTGTTGATCTACTCAAGTATATATTTGACAAAGTATTTAAATGTTTAATTTATATGTGTCCAACTTAAGAAACTATTAAAATATATGTACTTTAATAACGTAACGTTCTAATTGAATAGAATATAACATAATATTGATCTATTATCGGTATGTCATGTGTTACATTTATTTTTGAAATTGTATGTAATGAGAAAAAGTATATGTTTAAATTACTGAATAATGAATTTGAATCTTGAATCTAAGAAGGACAAGAGAACGATTTTAGGATATGTGTTATCAACAATAACCTCACGTCCAAATCGAAACGAAACATAAGGTCTTATTATGGAGATGATGGAGCGAAGTTTCTGCTTATTTATGGAATAATGGTCATGATTTCGGGCATTGTTTTGTGATTCTATTTAAGTAAGTTTGTATTGAATTGTCTTAATGGGATCTATGTGCATCTATCCCGTGTCGTATAATTTGTAGGTCTTCTCTCATATTTTTGAAAAAAATAATTAAGAAACGGGATTTATTTTGTAAAGTTTCGCTACGATTAATCGATCCTAGCATCCATCTAAAAACACTTCATCGGATGCATTGATATATGTGCTCCTATCCGGTATAGATTTTATTTCTGTACTATTTAAAATACTTCACTTCTACAATGTGTGGTTATGCAAGACGTAAGTATGTGTCTATTAATATTTGTGCAGATTGTCTCACAGTCATACGCATACATGGCTTTTTGGCTTAGAAACTAAAAGTTTAACTGAAATTATATTATTGGCACTAAAATTATTTAAACAATCGAGTATAACATTTGATCATATATGCTAGACAAAGACTAGAGAGATGTACAATCTAATTAAAAATGTATCATGTACTTATCGGCATTTACCAAATGAAAATATGGCTTCTGTCTTAAGATTTAAGGTTGCAATTAATTGTTATAAGATATTATACAATTCGACGTCGTTCCGCGAAACGTTTGCAAACCATCACTGTTTGAAGAAATATTCTACAGAAATATTTTATAAAACTATTGATTCATTTTTTATAAACAGCTATTAATTCCTTCTGGTTCTCTGTTATCGAGTGGTTCCGTGGGCTGTTGCCTAGCCGGACCACTTACCACTCATCACTCAGTCCAGCTCGGTCCAGACAATTTAGGCGACAAGATTTGCCAGTTACACGTGAAAGGAAGTAGGTTCTAACAGATATATATTGACCACTTCCATAACCAATAAGTCTCGCTACTTGTTTACATCATGTATTGAAAATTGCGTAAAGCTTCATTTAATAAATATAATTATACTCTTAACTTATATTGAAAGTGTTTATTGAAAACCCCTCCTCCTGTTATGTTAATTGAATACTTCAAGGGGTTTTAAACTTCCGTTCCCATTTTAATAAGATTATGCGAGCATATGACAAACGTGGATATGTCGAGGAGTAGCAGGTAGGTAATGTTTAATGATAGAATATATATATATATATATAATAGATATATAATCCTTGTAATCAATATTTTATCATATGTAGTGCTTGTACACTGTCTAAAAAACGTAATTACTTTTTTTTCATTTATATGTAGTACAAGCTTATGTCATGTGTATCTTTTTTTTTTAAATATTACATGTTATCATTTCAAGAAAGCATTGATCAGAATATACTAGGCGTCGGAGCGAACGGGAAATAGTGGTCAGATATTTCGTTAAAGAAATATATGAAACTCTTTGAGATTTTTTTTAAGTATTTAACTTGTTTTAAAGCGACATACATATTCATTAACTGAAGCTGTGCATTTTATAAAAAAGCAATATATTGATGAATAACTAACATTTAATGAATTTCCATCGCTTTCCGCATATTAATAACAGCTGATACCTCATTTGCACGTGTTTAAATCGTGTTTTAGATGTGTATTTAATGGTCAGTAATTCTAACAGCTGAGGCGCTGACGGAAATTATCGCAAAACTTCAGATTCTCTCGTACATACTCGCCACATTTATGTATTTGAATGGTAGCCAGATATGTGCAAAAGTATAAATACACATATGGACAAATATCTTTTATATTCATTTTGTTGGAACCTATTTTATTAGATATAAGAAGTGGTTTATGGAGCACTGTAGGAAAAAAAGTGTTATAGTATTATCAAGATTATTATTTTAAATATTATCGTTCGATCTTTTTTCATTATATATATTGTCTTTGTTTACTTCTTGATTTGTCACAGCTTTTATATTGGACAAATTGTTACGTGCGTGCGTGCACGTGGTTAGTCGTTCACACCTGACAAAACAATGTATTTACTATTATGTAAGCAGTAAATACAGGTTGTGATTTGTTTATTTCCTATGTCTGTATGATCAAAATCTTTATATAAAGATAATTATTCGACAGAGAATTGACATTACAATCAATATCACGCATTGCAAGAGAACAGCGAGTTTTATTATGGCCCGTGCCGTGGAAGGTTGACTAAAATGATTTTGAATAAAAAGTGTTTTGCATAGGTGCAAGAAACAGTTGACAATGTGATATATATAAACCGGAAGTTGCATTTGAACGTTATCAGTTTTTCACTTTGTTTCCCAAATGCGGTTTGATTGTGGCTTCATTACACTTACACAGACTTTTTACTGATTGTATAGGTTTATGTTTTTGTTTGATGTAAAATGACAAAGACGTCAAAGTTGATTGACACTGTGTGCTATACCGCAACTTGCAATCAGCAAAACAGACCCCATGGTGAGAATGCATGTCACTCGAATAGTTACATTAAACTGGTGTTTTATCGGTTCATTGCCGGTGTGCAAATTTTATAATAATTGTAACTTGTGCCAGGTTAATGATCTTTATCTAATCCGCGGTATGAGATAAAAAAAAAAAGGAATATATGTCTAAATCAATACGAAAAACATGTAGTATTTTTGTTAAAAATATTATTAGTATCATTTTTAGTATTATTTATTATTATTATTATTATTATTTCATTATTATCATTATTATGATTTAATATTAGTTTTATTATTATTATATTATTATTATTATTATTATTATTATTATTATTATAAGTGCCGTCATTTCTTCCTTCGAGACCCTTGTCACAGCTTTAATATTGGATACGTTGTTACATGCTTATATGTTTATTTCCATCTTTCGCATGATCAAAAGCTTTTTTTTCAAGGTTCTTTAGTCAACATACAATCAGGACCTCAGATCACAAAATGACAAAAAGTCAGGTAGTAATTTACGTTTACTAGTGTTTATTTATTGTGTCTATCTAATATTTCGGCCTAATATACGTATATTTAATCTATATTACTTTATTTTAGCTTGATCTTATGAACATCATTATCGAGAGCATTCCCTTATTAGATCTGGTAATTGATGTTTTGAGGGGTCATCGGGTAGAGCCCGGTGTCGAACTCGCGACCTCTGATATCAGAAGCCAACACTCTATCCATTGTACTAAAGACCAACTTCGTATTCAGGAATACAATTAATATGGTACTATTGTTTGAGTAATTAAATGAGATGTACACGAGTATACTGTAATCCCTTTAATTGCAATATAACAGTTGTACGTTTTGTTTATTTCACACATACTTTTTTTTCTTATTTTGTATGATAATGAGTTTTATAATTATGCTTAAAATATTGTTCTGTATATTCTAATTTTGATCAAAATAGCAAGAGAAATAGCGAATTCATATTATATAATTTCGGATTGTTATGTGTACAATAACTATATAAAATTATTCATATTTTGTATTCGCCGTCTATTTTATAATAGGTATGTTAAACACACTATATTGATTCAATTTACTCTCTATTTAAAGCAGAACTGTTATCAATTCATTTAATTGAAATGTGTTTTATTTATTTGAGTAACCAGCGATGGTTATCAGTCAAATCGGTCCCAGTCAAAACGGCCTCATATACCTTAGTTAGAACAGCGCCAACATATGTGGCAAAAAGTTATGTTAACGAATCTGCTGAACACTTTAAGATATATTTATAGTATTCTGGTAGGGGATTTGACATATTGGTGTTATATTGATAAAATATCAGTTAATAATTATATTTGAATCTAAATTGTAATATTATCAGTCAACCGATACATAATATTTTTGAATGAGTTTGCTTTTTTTGTAGTCTCGGTTAAAAAAAATAATCTTGTCAACTATCGCATTAATTGTAATTGATTGCAAATCATTTGCTATTCTAGGATTCTAGTATTCTGATATCAAGTGGGTATTAATTTTGATACATATTCACTTCATATTTTTTCTCGTTTATTCTGATTATGCGAATTAAAATTAACGGTATGTTTCAATTTACTTCAAAAATAAAGGACGATTATACAAAAAATGTAAAGGATGTTACACAATGATTTACTTGTAAGTTAGCACTGTCATTAGCTACCTAGGTAACCTAGGTAACGATAATATGATGCCATCCTTCCATAAACCCTGGGTTATAAAACCTGAGGTGGTGTATGTTACTTGGGATACATACACTATGTGCACACAAGTGGCAGGGTATTTCATACTCCAACATCTAAATAATGTATTAGGGATATGATCGGTTTTATGTCACACCGTGACGTATGTAAATGTTGCATGACGTACAAACAATGTGTTATACATCATTTGTACAAAGACATGGAGTGAAATTCCAGTAAGTTTCTAAATACATGTATAGATCTATAGTGACATGATATGTTTGGGCTTGAAAAGTCCGATGACTTATTTAAAGTGTGTCCATAAAATGCGCTAAAAACTATGCTAAAACACTAGCAATATGCTTATTTAAAAGCGTTTCAAATCAATAAAATAATTAAAATAAAATATTTCACAAAGATTATCTATCATTTTAGTGTATCTAATTATACAAGCACAGATGCAAAAACAAATGCACAGATGCTACCAAAACCACAAATTCTTTTTTGAACCTGGCATGAGTTTTAATTGTTTAAACTTTTCAAGAAGTGCATTATATATGACTTTACTATTGAAGTAAACTGTTGTCGAAGACATTGTTGACTATGAGAACATAAAATTCAATTTACTTTTCCGTTGTTCTAAAAGAGTGAACATCTGACCACTTCGTGAAGTTTTCCATCATATATGATATTATATTTTATGGACACGATTAATTTCTAATTATTTTACCCTCTTTAAAAAGGTTTAGAGAAAATCCATTAAATAAAATGCTTAAAGAGATTGAAACCATGCAGTTAATTTTCACAGCCGGGTAGTTATTCAATATATTTTATATTATGATATGAATATATGTTAATTGATTTAATTGTTTATATAATTCCGATTAATTACAGCATATGACTGATTTAATTTGATTTGAATAGAATATTGTAGACTGGCTAAAAAAGGAAACAGTTATTTGTGTTTGACTTGGCGAAGAGGCGTTACTTAGATCGTATAGAAAGCTTAACATCTAACTTTACTTATATCACTTATATATTTTACAGAGTTTGTATTTGCCTACTGGCTTATATTCTGATCACATACATGCTATATATGTCAGTCAACAAATCCGGTGCACTAATCCACATGTACATGACAGAAATCAGCGATGAATATAACATACACGATGCTGAGACAAAAGAAAAAGAAGATAAAACCCTCATACCACGGATAATACATCAGGTATGGAACGATGCTATAATACCTACTGAATTCGTGGAAAATATCAAGGGACTAGTGAGTCACAATGGACCGCCAAAATGGAAGTACTATTTTTGGACGCTGGAGACTGCTCGAACACTTATCAAAGATCGATATCCGGAGCTGCTTAAAATATTTGACAGCTATCCAGGTATGTTTTGTTTATTAAACAACCATTCTATGTTCCTTTTTATAAAACAGATTACTACAGCATGTGTTCATATCAATTATGTGAACAGATTATATATATAGTAAGGTCATTAAAGTTTAATAACGAGGCATCATACAGTACCCTTTTTGAACTAACTAGTAGCAACACACATACACATACTATTGTCATAGTTCATACTTTCATGGATATGTATAGTATCCGTAATCACATCTTATGTGCTAACACTATTATATCCATGTGTGTTGTGTTCTGTGTTGTGTTAACACAAAAATCTTGTTTTTATATATTTACTTAGTTTTTAACCTCATTTGACAACCAATGGAATCGCTTTAATTTTCAAAATTGAGTCGCTCTTATTTGTTAAAACAGCATACAAAATAATCGAATTATTAAGGTCGTTCTTAATTATTAAGAAGTTCGTTATCATTGCACACGCGTGAATGACGTTACACAGACTCTGCCCTTAATTCAATGCTGAACGAGTCATGCACCAATTACAAAGCCGCGCGAGCTATGATTAGAACCGGCCTTAGCAAACATCAAACTTTCAAACATCAATCATCTCAGCTTTAATCGTAGCTCTCGCCCAGAGTCAGTCAAATGACGTCAAACTGTCAGTCAAATTAAGTTTAACACTAACGCAGCCTGCGGTCGCTCACTTTTGGGTTTCTTAATTGTTATTTTTTTTTCTCTTTAACGAACACTAACTACTACGAAGTATACATGATATTTTTATTCATAAAAACGAAAAGTGTCAATATCTACCAACGCTCTGAACCAAAATGACCAAGGGCCGACAACTCACTTAGGTAGAATATAACTATACACAAAATAAAATTTACAATTTTTACATGAAATAAAATTATGATTATACAATTATACAATATATATTGATCAATAAAAAATTCCGATTTAATAATGAATAAATTTTGATATCACTGTTCACTTAAATCAGCTTTTGTCTAATTGATGTCGCGATACAAACTGCTACTCATTAATATGTTACTGATGCCTCGATACAAACTGCTACTCACTAATATTTTACTGATGTCGCGATACAAACTGCTATTCACCAATATATCACTGATATCGCGATACACACTGCTCCTTACTACTATATTACTGATTGTTGCGATGCAAACTGCTCTGCAACGTTAATGATTTAAGTAAGGTTTATACTTATTAAACACTACCCCCGAGTCCGGACGCGTAGGTATATCTCCAATCGTCCCTTCCGGCGATGGATGCATCCACACGGTTTACTTCCCGTGTACTGTGTAGTACTGAGCTAATAATGCCGATTCCAATCTGACGTCAGGAATGCCAAGTCGTCCATATGACGATTATGTTGGTTGCGTGTCCTATGACGGTACTATCACCGTTGCACATACGTCTATTAAACGACTACAAATATATATATATATCAATTCAGATTGACTAGTTACTTAATATGTAATAATATAACTTTTATCACTTACCATCTTACTATTTCATGGTGGTTTCATTTAAATAGCAAAACAGTACATTC